>SJYV01024612.1:1293446-1359985 GCA_006410875.1 Neotragus pygmaeus | reverse complement strand
TACAATGTCACGAACCTCATTCCATAGTTCATCAGGCACTCTATCTATCACATCTAGGCCCTTAAATCTATTTCTCACTTCCACTGTATAATCATAAGGGATTTGATTTAGGTCATACCTGAATGGTCTAGCGGTTTTCCCTACTTTCTTCAGTTTAAGTCTGAATTTGGTAATAAGGAGTTCATGATCTGAGCCACAGTCAGCTCCTGGTCTTGTTTTTGTTGACAGTATAGAGCTTCTCCATCTTTGGCTGCATAGAATATAATCAATCTGATTTCGGTTCCTCTGTCCTAGGCTCCTCTGTCCATGGAATTCTCCAGGCAAGAATATTGAAGTGGGTAGTCATTCCCTTCTCCAGGGGATCTTCCCAACCCAGAGACTGAACCCTGGTCTGCATTGCAGGCAGATCCTTTACCATCTGAGCCACCGGGAAAGCCCTTGAGGTATGAAAGTGAGAGTCAGCCAGTCGTGTCCGACCCTCTGAGACCCTTTTGTTCCCCAACAAAGAGCCTTGGATTTCATCAGGTTCTAAAAATATGTCCACAATCTCCACAAAGGTTGAAGCCACTGCTGGTGAATATTATTAGCTGATCATTTCAGGGGGGTTTCTTCTCAGGTAATGTTTGCTTTTAACCACAGTGTGAAGGAGAAACCATCCTCTGATAAATATTTCTGCCTCAGGAAATAATAATAGGGACGTTTTAGGGCCAGAGGCAAGAGAGGTCAGAAAGCCCCTTCAGAGCAGAAAGCAACCTCTTACTGCCTTTGGGGTCATATGCAACCATCTCCACTTAGGGTCAAGGGAAGCTTCTCCAGGTTGCATTGCTTTTCTCGGAACACAAAACCTTGCCACTCTCCATGAAGAAAATGTATGTTTTCTCCCACGGTAAGCGGGAGTAGGAATAAATTGAAAGATTGGGATTGACACACAGACACTACTATATATAAAATAGATAACTGATAAGGACCTACAGTATAGCACAAGGAACTCTACTCAATACTCTATAATAGCCTATATGGGAAAAGAATCTTAAAAAGAGTGGATAAAGGTATAACTGATTCACTTTGTTGTACACCTGAAACTAACACAACATTGTAAATCAAGTATACTCCAATTTTTAAAATGTATGTTTGCTTTAGAAATTTAAAAAAAAAAAGAATCAGGCTTAAGAGGTTACAGGTGAATTCTGTGAAGTGGTGGCGGGGCGTGCTGAGGGGCCAGGAGACAGCTTTTGTCCCCACTCTACCATTCATTTGCTGAGCAAACTGCTGAGAATGCTTAGCCTGCCTCTCTCAGCCTTAGTTTTCTCATTTCTAAAAAATAATCTGTGCAAACCTCTCCAGTCCTGTGATTCTAAGAAAGATGCCAAAAGTCTACTTTCAATAAAAATTTTGTACTGCCCTTTATTGAGATGGAGCAGTTGTTTTTAATAGCTGGATGTGGGGGGGTGAGAGGGGATATCCAACCAAACACTAAGTTGTTTTCTTCCTTTTTGGTATGTTAGCATCTTGTCCGAAGGAGCAAAACCTGCTCTTGAAAGCTTCAAAACAGTTTGTGGTGGGATTGCGATTTTTGTCTCCGAAAGATTAATTGGAAACAAACTCTAAGGAAGAAAATTCAAAGCCCATTTCTATGCTTCCTGCCTTTCAGATCTTCTAACATGTAAATGGACCATTACAAAGAGGATTAGTCATTAGAATGGTCTGCGTGAAGACCAGCATTCAGCGTTCCTTTCCTCCTCGCCAGAGTCCTGAGTGACCAGCATCCTAATGGCTTTCTTTTCAGTTTGCAGGAGGACGAGCCGCATACTAACTCCAGATCCTGTGTCCTCAACTTTAATTAACAACAATCTTAACAAACCAGAGGCTCTTCCCCAGCCTCAGATTGTGCCTTAAATCAGAACAAAAAGTGGCAGAGATGGGCACAGATATCCACACTCAGGAAATATAATGATTGTTTTTTTTAATTTAAGGATGCTGCTTTTGAACCCTGGATTCTTGTTGGCCCTTCCCATATTTGCTTCTGTTCTATTTCTTATCTGGTTCACCTTTTTATACTTAAGAACTAGGCTTGAGGGTTTTGTTTTCCTGGCAAATTTCCCTAGATGACTGCAGTTTTCTGATTACTTAATTCTCCCCATCACTGGTCTTTTCCCCTTCTTTTCTTCTGATACAGAGACACCTCCTTACTTAGCAATCTCAGATTTTCTAGCATGACTGAGAACCAGGAGGCAAGCCAGCAGCACCACTGAATAGACAAGGTCTTAATACCAAAGCTGTGATATGTTAACCTTCACTCAAACCAGTTTCCTTTCACATTACATATAATTCTATCTGGTGGGGGGTGGGGTGGCGGGGAACCAATGTCAAGCATTTAAGTGTGTGGTGGAGAGGAAGGGCCGGGCAGGCATGGGAGAGAAGAAGTCTCCAACCACTAGCTTATCAGGCAATGAGATAGGAAAGAGAAGGCAGTGAAAAAGAAATAAAAGGAGTATCAAAGGATCTTTGCAATCTAGAATATTCAATAGTGAGATAAAAGAATCATTTACCTCAGTGGTAACTAATCTGAACAGCAGCCTATCTGGAACAGGAGTTCAATTCAGTCACTCAGTAGTGTCTGATTCTTTCTGACCCCATGGACTGCAGCACACCAGGCTTCCATGTCCATCATCAACTCCCAGAGCTTGTTCAAACTCATGTCCGTCAAGTCGGTGATGCCATCCAACCATCTCATCCTCTGTTGTCCCCTTTTCCTCCCACCTTCAATCTTTCCCAGCATCAGGGTCTTTTCCAGTGAGTCAGTTCTTTGCATCAGGAGGCCAAAATATTGGAACTTCACCTTCAGCATCAGTCCTTCCAATGAATATTCAGGACTGATTTCCTTTAGGTTTGGCTGGTTGCATCTCCTTGCAGTCCAAGGGACTCTCAAGAGTCTTCTCTAACACCACAGTTCAAAAGCATCAATTATTTGGTGCTCAGCTTTCTTTATAGTCCAACTCTCACATCCATACATGACTGCTGGAAAAACCATAGCTTTGACTAGGCAGATCTTTGTTGGCAAAGTAATGTCTCTGCTTTTTAATAAGCTGTCTAGGCTGGTCTTAGCTTTCCTTCCAAGGAGTAAGCATCTTTTAATTTTATGGCTTCAGTTACCATCTGCAGTGATTTTGGAGCCCCCACAAATAGTCTGTCATTGTTTCCATTGTTTCCCCATCTATTTGCCATGAAGTGATGGGACTGGATGCCATGATCTTAGTTTTTTTCAACGTTGAGTTTCAAGCCAACTTTTTCACTCTCCTCTTTCATCAAGAGGCTCTTTAGTTCTTCACTTTTTGCCATAAGGGTGGTGAGATATGCATAGCTGAGGTTATTAATATTTCTCCCAGTAATCTTGATTTCAGCTTGGGCTTCATCTAGCCCAGCATTTTGCATGATGTACTGTGCCTTTAACTTGAATAAGCAGGATGACAATATATAGCCTTGAAGTACTCCTTTTCCAATTTGGAACCAGCCTGTTGTTCCATATCCACTTCTTGACCTGCATACAGGTTTCTCAGGAGGCAGGTAAGGTGGTCTGGTATTCACATCTCTTTAAGAATTGTCCACAGTTTGTTGTGATCCACACAGTCAAAGGCTCTGGCATAGTCAATAAATTCATAATTCAATAAATAGTAATTCAAGAAAATTAGAGATAGCAAGGGAACATTTCATGCAAGGATTGGTGCAATAAAGGACAGAAATGGTATGGACCTAAAAGAAGCAGAGGATATTAAGAAAAGGTGGCAAGAATACACAGAAGAACTGTACAAAGATCTTCATGACCCAGGTAACCATGATCATTCACCTAGAGTCAGACATTCTGGAATTCAAAGTCAAGTGGGCCTTAGGAAGCATCACTATGAACAAAGCTAATGGACGTGATGGAATTCCAGTTGAGCTATTTCAAATCCTGAAAGACGATGCTGCTGCCAAAAAATATGCCAAAAAATTTGGACAACTCAGCAGTGACCACAGGGCTAGAAAAGGTCAGTTTTCATTCCAATCCCAAAGAAAGGCAATGCCAAAGAATGCCCAAACTACTGCACAATTGCACTCATCTCACACGCTAGCAAAATAATGCTCAAAATTCTCCAAGCCAGGATTCAACAGTACATGAACTGTGAACTTCTAGATGTTCACGCTGCATTTAGAAAAACAGAGGAACCAGAGATCAAATTGCCAACATCTGTTGTATCATAGAAAAAGCAAGAGAGTTGCAGAAAAACATCTATTTCTGCTTTATTGCCTATGCCAAAGCCTTTGACTATGTGGAATGGGACTAGAATGGATTATCAATTTAGCTTGGAAATGGGACAAATAACAAACTGATTGAGAAGACCTGTTTCACTTAAGTTTCCCATAACCCCTCTTCCTTTTAAACTTTGGTATAATAGCTGAGCGAATGGCTATTGAGTGTATTTTTGCCATTCTCTTGTGGTTGGGTGTGGCCCATGAAACATGCGTAGGCATGATATGGATAACACCCAGGTCATGCCCTTCTTTGAAAGGAAGACTCATGCTTTCCATTTTCCTCATTAAGTGGCTTGGATTGGAAGCTGTACCCAGAGTTGGGACAGACAGTCACATATTAAGGATGGCAGAGCAACAAGAAAGAGTCTGGGTCACTGACACAGTAGAGCCACCACATCATCTTATACTGCTTATGTTTACTCAGTTTGGGGATTTTTGTTTGTGGCTATTTATGTGTTTCTTTTGTTTTGTTTAAAATCCCTTGAAGGCTTTTCTAAAAATATTTATTTTTATTTATTTATTTATTTGACTATGCTTAGTCTCAGTTGCAGCACTCGTATCTTCAATCTTCATGCAGCATGCAGTATCTTTAGTTGCAGCCTGTGGGGTCTAAATGTTGAATTTTAATCCAAGTTTTTCACTCTCCTCTTTCACTTTCATCAAGAGGCTCTTTAGTTCTTCACTTTTTGCCCTAAGGGTGGTGTCATCTGCATATTTGAGATTACTGATATTTCTCCCAGCAATCTTGATTCCAGCTTGGGCTTCATCCAGCCCGGAATTTTGCATGATGTTAAATAAGTAGGGTGACAATATACAGCCTTGATGTATTCCTTTCCCAATTTGGAACCAGTCTGTTGTTCCATGTCCACTTCTTGACCTGCATACAGATTTCTCAAGAGGCAGGTAAAGTGGTCTGTTATTTCCCATCTCTTTAAGAATTTTCCATAGTTTGTTGCAATCCACACAGTTAAAGGCTTTTGTGTAGTCAATAAAGCAGAAGTAGATTTCTTCTGGAACTCTTATGCTTTTTTGATGATTCAACGGATGGTGATAATTTGATCTCTGATTCATCATAAGTTCACAGCATTTGGTCCCATCACTTCATGGCAAATAGATGGGGAAATAATGGAAACAGTGAGAGACTTTATTTTGGGGGGCTCCAAAATCACTGCAGATGTTGAAATTAAAAGAAGTTTGCTCCTTGGAAGAAAAGCTATGACCAACCTAGACAGCGTATTAAAAAGCAGAGATATTACTTTGCCAACAAAACTCCATCTAGTCAAAACCGTGATTTTTCCAGTAGTCATGTATGGATGTGAGAGTTGGACTGTGAAGAAAGCGGAGCGCCAAAGAATTGATGCTTTTGAACGGTGGTGTTGGAGGAGACTCTTAAGAGACCCTTGGACTGCAAGGAGATCAAAGCAATCCATCCTAAAGGAAATCAGTCCTGAATGTTCACTGGAAGGACTGATGCTGAAGCTGAAGCTCCAATCCTTTGGCCACCTGATGCGAAGAATCGACTCATCAAGAAAAACCCTGATGCTAGGAAAGATTGAAGGCAGAAGGAAAAGGGGACAACAGAGGACAAGATGGTTGGATGGCATCACCCACTCAATGGACATGGTTGAGTAAGCTCTGGGAGTTGGTGATGGACAGGGAAGTCTGGTGTGCTGCAGTTCATGGAGTCAGAAAGAGTCAGACATGACTGAGTAACTGAATTGAACGGTGGGGTCTAATTCCCTGACCAGAAATCCTAGCCCCCTGTGTTGGAAGTGTGGAGTCTTAGCCACTGTACCACCAGAAAAGTTCTGTTTGCTCAACTTTTTAATCAGGATATAAGTTTGCTTTGTTTATGCTACTGATATTTTGTTTTTTAGCAGCCAAATCTACTTCCTAACTAATCAGCTAACAAAACTTCTACCTAGGGATATGATTTGGGGATCCCATTGATTATACCCCCAAATTTCACTTTTCCTTCTCTTCTTTGGCAGTGGCCATGTGATGAAATGATAAAAGTAGGATTTGAAGCTCAACCTTGGCTCCACTAATTACTAAATTTTCATTACAAAGTGAGAATTCTAAGTCACTCAGTCATGTCCAACTCTTGGACTACAACCCCAGTGGACTACAGCCTACCAGGCTCCTCCATCCATGGGATTTTCCAGGCAAGAGTATTGGAGTGGGGTGCCATCACCTTCTCCAAGAATTCTAAGAGTTAATATTTAATAATGCTTCTGCACCGTGCTTGTTTATGTGCATTATCTCATTTAACTCTCACAACAGCCTTATGAGGTAGGTACTGATAGTATTCTAATCTTGGAGATCCAGCTAAGCACCTTTCCAGAAAGCTTTCAGATGATGAGATGCAAAGCAGGGATTTAGACCCAAAGTTTCATGAGGGCCAGCAACGCTTAACCACCTCCATTTGCACCAAACTTTCTGCCTTGGTGAGAGTTTCAAGGCTGGAATACAGCACCAAGAACATAGCTGTCTCTTTACAAACTGAGGTTACTACTGAATTTGCTGATGGTGTCCTGACCGAGTCTGCCTCTTAGAGCTGAAACAATGCATTACCTGTTGACCTCGTCCTTTTAATTGAAACCATCTTCCTTTAGTCAAGATAGCTAAAAGTCTTGATTAAATTACAATAAATCACTTCTAGTTAACCAAGGAAATTTCCTTTTTCCTCCTTTTCCAAATTTATTTTTAGTCAAAATCTCAGTCCTGTGTCTCTCCAATGCCACCGTCCATTAATGATTACTCTGAGTCATCGGGAAAAGTTGATGTTCTATTCAAAATGCTTTGGAAGCCAGGGAAGGTACACCAACAACAAACCCACAAGCTGAGAGAGGGCTCCCCCCACCCCGAGGTGGAAAAGAGACAAAAGCCAGCCCTCTGTCCTTTCCTTTCTCACACAGGCGGGACAAAGAAGAAATAAACACAGCTTGGTGCAAAACATGAGACTCTGGAACTTGAGTCCTATCAAAGCTCAGAAAGGGAAAATTTTTTAAAGAAACACAAGTGTGAGAGGAAGAAGGAGAAAGAGCAGAAGAGAAAGGAGGAAGGAAAGTAGGTGATCCACAAGGATATTCTTCTAAAACGGGTAAAGGGAAAATCAGGTTCTGCTTTACTCTGTTGGACTCATTCTGCTCCCACCTCACACTGTAAATGGGCTAAAGGCAGACGAGGTAACACCATGTGGGAGCCCCCTGAAAACCACCAGATTCTGGCCCTTCTCTACCTGACCTAGACAGCAGCAATCTTCATCCCATGGTGGGAGGAAAATGCATTGTCCTGTCTCACAAACAAAGAGGTAGAATCTTGAAGATGACAACTTATTCAAGATATATGGGTATTAAGTGAGATTTTTTTCAAAAAAAATTTTTGGAGTATAGTTATAGGCCCGAGATTTTAAACCCAAGGTTTTCAGATGCCAGAATGGACTGAAAAAAAAAAAAAGACAAAAATACATAGGATTAATCTGATATGGAGCTCCAGCATTCTCCTTAGATTACTTCCTCTGTTAGCTATCTAGTAGAGCATCTTTCTTTTTCCCATTCAACATCTATTAAGCACCAACTATGTCCAGCTGTTAAGATATAAGAACATAATTCCTCCTAACATCAGATTCACAGACTGATGGAGAAGGCAAAGATGAGCCATATAAGGGTAGTAAAGTGTTAAGAATGTTACAAACACTACACAAGACTACCTGCAGGATAAAGTAACAAAGATGGTTAGCAGTCATGGAGTGCTGGCTTTAAGCTAGGCACAGTAATGAGAGCTTTGTCTGTGGTATTAGAGAAGCGAGACCAAAGAAAGGGGAAACAATCCGAGGGTGGGGTTAGCATGCCAGATTTAGCAAATGAAAATATAGAATCTGCAGTTAAATTTGAATTTCAGACAAACAACAAACACTTTTCTGGTATAAGTATGTCTCATGTGATATTTGAGATATACTAAAACATTATTGATCATTTACCTGAAATTCAAATTTAATTGGGAGTCCTGTATTTTATCTGGCAGTTTTAGGTGAGGAGACTAAGACAGCCGTAGAGTATGTTTCACAGAGAATGTGAGTCTTGAAGATAAGTAGTTTTTCTCCAGATAAAGAGTAGAATGGAGGGAAGGAAAAGAGAGGAACAGAACTATTTAATCTCTAACCTTAGATGAGGAGAAGGCAATGGCACCCCACTTCAGTACTCTTGCCTGGAAAATCCCATGGATGGAGGAGCCTGGTAGGCTGCAGTCCATGGGGTCGCGAAGAGTCCGACACGACTGAGCGACTTCACTTTCACTTTTCGCTTTCATGCATTGGAGAAGGAAATGGCAACCCACTCCAGTATTCTTGCCTGGAGAATCCCAGGGACGGCGGAGTCCGGTGGGCTGCCGTCTATGGGGTCGTACAGAGTCGGACACGACTGAAATGACTTAGCAGCAGTAGCAGCAACCTTCGATGAATCATAGCCGTGAGAAAATAGAAAGACCAATAGCGTTTCACAGGGATGTGTTAAGCCANGTCCGGTGGGCTGCCGTCTATGGGGTCGTACAGAGTCGGACACGACTGAAATGACTTAGCAGCAGTAGCAGCAACCTTCGATGAATCATAGCCGTGAGAAAATAGAAAGACCAATAGCGTTTCACAGGGATGTGTTAAGCCAATATCATTTCAAAATCATTCCTTTTTTGGAAATAAGTAGGAAATATATTAAAATATAGTTACTTTGTAATTATGAGATCTCCCATTGAGTTAGGTGGAAGTGAAAGTTACTCAGGCGTATCCGACCCTTTGTAACCCCATGGACTATACAGTCCATGGAATTCTCCAGGCCAGAATACTGGAGTGGGTAGGTAGCCTTTCCCTTCTCCAGGGGATCTTCCCAACCCAGGGATCAAACCCAGGTCTCTTGCATTACAGGCAGATTCTNGTAACCCCATGGACTATACAGTCCATGGAATTCTCCAGGCCAGAATACTGGAGTGGGTAGGTAGCCTTTCCCTTCTCCAGGGGATCTTCCCAACCCAGGGATCAAACCCAGGTCTCTTGCATTACAGGCAGATTCTTTACCAGCTGAACCACAAGGGAATAGGCGGAAGTAGAAATAAATAGGTCAGGTGAAAAGCTCATGGTTGCTAAGCAACTAATTCAAGATGTACGCTTCTCCTCTTCAAGGGTAATGGGGGTGCTGTACTTTAAAGGAATACCTTCCACCCCTTCAGAGAAAAGATCAGATTGGAAAAGAGTAGGTTGAATAGTGGAATAGCAGTTTTCTCACTCTTCCATGCCTGGCCAGGTGACATGAGCTAAAGAGTTTCCCCGTGTCAGTTTCAGCTTCCTCCTCTATGAAATCATAACCCTCCTCCCCCAACTGATATCTAAGGCCACCTCCAGCGCTCACAATGATCCAGTGTTAAGTAGTGAGGCTAAGTCATGTCAGCTCGCAGTACAACCACACGAGGAGGCAGCTTGGTTCTCCAGCCTTCCTAACAATTCTACAAGCTCCCAATATTCCTCCAGAAAATAAACTCTGGCTCTTTTTAGCTAGAGTTGGTCTCTGCTGCTTTCAAAGAATCAAGGAACTTCAGATCACTGCGGGATGGGGGAAGAGAGATAGGAAGGTCAATTACATTTTTGAAACTCAGGGTGAAACAAAGCCACACTGTATTCTTTACTGGAGTGCTTCTCAGAGCCTTTAACATGGTTGTGTCTTTGTGACCCTCCAAAAGAGAATATAGTAAATATTTGAAGTTGCAAAAACCATCTTTATCATAGACTCTTTTTGCTGTCTGGTTAAAGCAATTTGGACGACCAGTAGCCTGCGGTTCCTGATCCCTGAGGCTTTTTCACTTTTATCATTGTGTTAAACGTGTGTAAAGTCTGACCTACCAGCCAATTTTAGGATCTTAGGTAAAGAAACTAAATCTCTCAGTTCTTCACTCCCATGAAGTACCAGGCACAAACAGATGACTACAGTAAAGCAAAATTGTACTTTACACTCATTGCAAACCAGCCATCCCATAGCTGCAGATCACAGAACGCTCTTTTTGAGGCGGAGGGAGCTGACCCATGTCACTTTGCCAAAAAACAATTTTCCTGATTACTCTCTGCCTGCCCTGGATTCCTGTGGTTTCCACTGGTAAGGTGATCCCTCACTTCCTTACATTGTTACTCTCACACTGCCATCGCCTCCGCTGTGTCACGGGACCCAGGAAGGGCTGCCTGTCTAGAATATAGAGGACGCGTGCTCCAGGAGTGGCCAAATGTTGATTATTCAGAGCTGGTTCAGCAGCAACTCCGTCAGCAAATTCTGTTATCAGTGATTCGGCTGCCCTCACGAAGGGCTCTCTGTTCAACCCAAAGTTTTACTTGATTCAAAGTTTTTATCCAATATGTCCCAAAGCCATACCACATACTAGGCTTTTTTTCACATCATCTCAAGCTTTCTGTTTAAGTTCTTACCCAAATAATTGTGTTTTAAGTCTTTATGAACTTCTGGGGTATACAAGCTCCTCTAGTATATTGTCTAGAAAACAGGGACACTGATCTAAACGAACTGTGGATTCTTACTCATCAAAGTGACTCCTGGGTATCTCTGGGAGGAAATCCTCGACATTCTGTGTTTGAACAACAAAAACAGATGTGTAAAAAAATGCAGGCCACAAAGGCTTCGGCTTACAAGAAAAACTGGAAAAAAATATTTATAATAAAAACTGATCTAAAGTTTGGGCTGGAAGTTATTATTAATTCCTAAAGACTTTCTTCAATAAAGAAAATCCATTTAATGCAAAATTTCTGTTGACTAAAAAGAGGAGAATGCATTCTACTCTGTAGCATTAATGACTAAGCAGCTTGCTAAGGGTGTTACATGTGTATATTATGTACACATTTTGGGGATGGGGCACGCCACACAGCACGTGAAATCTTAGTTCCTGGACCAGGGATGGAACCCACATCCCCTGCACTGGAAGGCAGATTCTCAAACACAGGACCACCAGGGAAATTACATGCACATTTTTATTTGTAAAATAGGCATTATAAGAGAGCTACTTTTATTATTATCCTCATTTTACAGAGGAAGAAAGTAAGACAGAAGAGCTTACAAAGCTTGCCCAAGGTCATACAGTTAGCAAGAAGCAAAGCTAAGATTTAATACAGGACTGTCTGACTCCAGTGCTTACTATGCCCATGACTATTGCACTATATTCCTAACACAAGACCTCCCAGGGCAGGTGGAGTTCTTAAGTTCATGTGCCTCTGGCCAAGAGCAGTTGCATCTGTTCAATCCTCTTCTGTCCACCTCTGCCCACAACCCCGAGCTGTATAAATTACGATCATTTTCCAAATGCTCCTGACAAGGAAAATGATGGGAAGCATTCACTTAGTCACTTAGGGAGTCACTTTCTGATTAAAAGGTCAAAGTCCAGACTTCTCTGGTGGTCCAGTGGCTAAGACTCTGAAATCCCAATGTAGGGGACCAGGATTTGATCCTTGCTCAGGGAACTAGATTCCACAAGCTGCATCTAAAAGTTCTGCATGCTGCAACAAAGGTCAGAGATCCCACATGCCACACCTAAGACCCAGTGCAACCAAATAAATAAATAAATATTCAAAAGATCCTGTGACAATGAACAGCTGTAAAGACATGTTTCCAAAAGGGGACAGGAGGTATCTTAATCATAAGAATGAAAAGAACCAATTATTTAATGTCTATAACATACCATGAACTTGCACATCACCTGAATCAAAAATTTATGTCCTCTTCTCTTCCATTTTACAGAAAACACACTGGATCTCAAAAGAGCTAAGTGACTTGTCCAAGGTCAAACAGCTGGTAAGTGGCAAAACTGGGCTGCAAATCTCTATTTTCTGATTCCAAATCCAGTGCTCCTTTTTCTACACTTGGCTCCTGATAGTGAATTTGAACTTGCTCCAGACAGAGAATTCCAAATCCAGAATCCAGAGTCCCGGTGGGGCCCTGCTTACTTATCTGATTAATGAGCATATGAAAACTAGAGGATTGCAAGGTCCCTCCTAGCTCCATCCTTCTGTGATTGTTTCTGAGAAACATGCAAATGAAGTGGAAAAGGAAACTCAGGTAGACAACTTTATGNCACCTCCCTCCCCATCCCATCCCTCTGGGTCATCCCAGTGCACCAGCCCTGAGCACTCTGTCTCATGCATTGAACCTGGACTGGCGATGTGTTTCACATATGATAATATACGTTTCAATGCCATTCTTCCAAACCATCCCACCCTTGCCCTCTCCCACAGAGTCCAAAAGTACTGTTCTATACAGTATCTCTTTTGCTGTCTCACATATTCTGGTGTCTTGTAGAGGATGGGGCCTCTATAAGTGGAAAGCAAACTGCCAACATCTGTGCCTCTTTTGCTGTCTCGCATATGATCCGAAGGATGACGGCAATTTGCTTTCCACTTAT
The DNA here is from genome assembly GCA_006410875.1 of Neotragus pygmaeus. Taxonomy (NCBI): domain Eukaryota; kingdom Metazoa; phylum Chordata; class Mammalia; order Artiodactyla; family Bovidae; genus Neotragus; species Neotragus pygmaeus. The sequence goes on along the minus strand of SJYV01024612.1, from coordinate 1,347,256 downwards.
AGAGGTCCCAGCCTCTACAAGACACCAGAATTCCCAAGGCCAGGATGGGGCCTCTGCAAGTGGAAGCATGTTGTGACTGTAGAGTCTGGTACCATGTGGGTACAGGCATGGGTGGGAGAGGTGGCCAATTCTTGAACTGTCCAGGTGAATTATCCAAGTTGTTCTAGGCATACGTCCAGATTCTCCCAGGTCTTGGACTTGGCATTTTCCAATGGGGTTGATGAAAAGTGATCTGATATGAGATCAGGAGCTGATCAGGTTTTTTCCTGGCCTAGTTCTGTCTTACTCAGTACATAGACACTGGACTCATGTAGCTATTTAAATTGAAATTCAGGGACTTCCTTAGTGGTCCAGTGGCTAAGACTCTGTGTTCACAATGCATGGGGGCCCAGGTTCAGTCCCTAGTCAGGAAACTAGATCCCACATGCCACAACTAAAGATCTCACATGTCACAACCAAGGTCAAAGATCATGAGTGTTGCAACCAAGAACTGGCATAGCCAAATAAATAGATATTAAAAAAAAAAAAGAAATTCAAATTAGTTGCAATGCAACAAAAAGAAATTTTCAGTTATTTAGTCTCATTACCCTATTTCAGGTGTTCAAGAGTCACATACTGTACATATATTTTGCCATCACTGGGGTCTTTGACTGATGTGATCTAGTGAAAATCATGCTGGCATCACAGTGAGCTGAACCTGGACCACTAGACATGAAATATTCCTCAGATGGGGGTGGCGATGAAAGTCACCAAAGAGCTCAGTCAAAATGATTATACTACCCAAGGTAATCTACAGATTCAGTGCAATTCCTATCAAATTGCCAAGCGCATTTTTCACAGAATTAGGACAACAACAACAAAGTAACTCCAAGTTTGTATGGTGACACAAAAGACCCCAAATAGCCAAAGCAATCTTGAAAAAGAAAAATGGAGCTGTAGGAATCAATTTCCCTGACATCAGACTATAGTCCAAAGCCACAGTCTTCAAAACAGTATGGTACTGGCACAAAAATAGACATATAGATCAATGGAACATGATTAAAAACCCAGAAATAATCCCATGCACCTATTGGTCAATTAATCTATGACAAAGGAGGCAAGAGTACACAATGTTGGAAAGACAGTCTTTTCAGCAAATGGTGCTGGGAAAACTGGACACCTACATGTTAAAAAATGAAATTATATCATGGTTTAACTCCATACACAAAAACAAGCTTAAAATGGATTAAAGATGTAAATGTGAGACCAGACACTATAAAACTCTTAGAGGAAAACATAGGCAGAACAGTCTCTGACATAAACCACAACAATATCTTTTTTGCACCATCTCCCAGAATAATGGAAAAGAAAACAAAAATAAATGAGATTTACTTTAACTTATAAGCTTCTGCACAGCAAAGGAACAATAAGCAAAACAAAAAGACAACCTACAGAGTGGGAGAAAATAGTTGCAAATGATAAGACTGATAAGGGATTAGTCTCCAAAACTTACAAACAGCTCATGATGTTTAACAGCATCAAAACAAAAACTTGTTCAAAAAATGGGCAAAAGACTTAAATAGACATTTCTCCAAAGAAGACATATAGATGACCAATAAGATGCTTGACATCACTAATTATTAGAGAAATGCAAGTCAAAACTACAATGAGATATCACCTCACACCAGTCNAACAGCATCAAAACAAAAACTTGTTCAAAAAATGGGCAAAAGACTTAAATAGACATTTCTCCAAAGAAGACATACAGATGACCAATAAGATGCTTGACATCACTAATTATTAGAGAAATGCAAGTCAAAACTACAATGAGATATCACCTCACACCAGTCAGAATGACTATCACCAAAAAACCCACAAACAATTAATGCTGGAGAAGGTATGGAGAGAAGGGAACACTCTTGCACCATTGATAGGAATATAAATTGGTACAGCCACTATGGAGAACCATATGGAGTTCCTTTAAAAACTAAAGCTAGAGCTACCATATCACCCTGCAATGCCATTCCTGGATATTTATCCAGAGAAAAACTTTGTCTAAAAGGATATATGCACCCCTATGTTCATTTCACACTGTTTACAATAATCAAGACATGGAAGCATCCTAATTGTCTATTGAAAGAAGAATGGATAAAGAAGATGTGGTCCATATATACATACAATGTGGTCCATATACATATACAATGGAACATTATTCCACCATTAAAGAGAAGGAAACAATGCCATTTACAGCAACATGGATGAAGCTGGAGAGCGCCATACTGGGAGAAATAAGACAGAGAAGGAGAAATATATGACATCCCTTATGTGTGGAATCTAAAAGGAAATAATGCAAATGAACTTACTTGCAAGACAGAAAGAGACTCACAGACTTAAGAGAACTAGCTTATGGTTGCTGGGGGAAGGGATGATTGGGGAGTTTGGGATGGACATGTACACACTGCTATATTTAGAATGAATGGCCAACAAGGACCTACCGTGTAGCACATAGAACTGTGCTCAGTGTTATATGGCAGCCTGGATCGGAAGGGTGTTTGGGGGAGAGGGGATATATGTATATGGATAGCTGAGTCCTTTTGCTGTTCACCTGCAACTATGCCAACATTGTTAATCATCCTTTACTGACTATGCCAAAGCCTTTGACTGTGTGGATCACAATAAACTGTGGAAAATTCTGAAAGAGATGAGAATACTAGACCACCTGACCTGCCTCTTGAGAAATCTATATGCAAGTCAGGAAGCAACAGTTAGAACTGGACATGGAACAACAGACTGGTTCCAAATAGGAAAAGTAGTGTGTCAAGGCTGTATATTGTCACCCTACTTATTTAACTTCTATGCAGAGTACATCATGAGAAACACTGGGCTGGAAAAAGCACAAGCTGGAATNTCGCAGATTTAAAGGAAAAGGAAAGGGAAATAAAGCTGCCCAGGCTGGGTCTGCTAAAGGAAAAGTACAGTTTCAGGGCAAGAAAACTAAATTTGGTAGTGATGATGAACGTGATGAAAATGGTGCATCTGGTAAGTTTTTCTAAGTCCTTTGGTACTTTGATGAAAAATTATTTGGGCGAGAACAGCAGTGTGGTTTTGTGTTAAGTGATATCCTCAGATTGTGATTGACCTTGGTTATGGTGTTGTTACATGTGGAAAACAAAAATATTTGGAAGCTAAATTTAGAGAGCAGGTCTGTACTGAAGGAAAAGCCTTTCCTCATTAGTGTAGGGAAGTTATTGCTAATGTTTTTAAACAAAATTATTTTTGATAATTATGCTCGAGAGTAATGCTTTCAGTGCCCTTAATGAAAGTTTTTATTGTATAGGAACACTAAAAAGAGCAAGAGAAGAAACAGACAAAGAAGAACCTCCATCAAAACAACAGAAAACAGAAAATGGTGCCGGAGACCAGTAGTTTAATAAACAAATTTTTTATTCATTTTGATTAGATTTTAAGCTGCTTTTGTCTTTGGAGGCTGTTAAAAAGAAAACCGAATTAGATCCACTTCGATGTCTACCTGTAAGAAAGGAAGATTTTTTTGTTGTTGTTGAACTTGTCTTTTGTTATCGAATTAAGTTTTTTAACGTGCACTTCTGTTTGTGTTCTTTTGGATTATTCAGATATCAAAAGAAACATTCTTCCATTAAGAATTGCCTTTGTAATATGAGAATGTATTAGTACAAAGTAATAAAATGTATACTGCATAAAAATAAACTAAGTTTATTATTATTTTTTGTGTGAAGAGTTGACTCATTGGAAAAGACTCTGATGCTGGGAGGGATTAGGGGCAGGAGGAGAAGGGGACGACAGGGGATGAGATGGCTGGATGGCATCACTGACTCGATGGACATGAGTTTGGGTAAACTCCGGGAGTTGGTGACGGACAGGGAGGCCTGGCGTGCTGCATTTCATGAGGTCACAAAGAGTCGGACATGACTAAGCGACTGAACTGAACTGATGAAAGTGAGTTAGTTCCTCAGTCATATGAGACTCTGTACCCCAATACAAAATTAAAAGTTCCAAAAAAAATTAAATGCAACAAAAAGATATTTTCAGTTCCTTAGTCTCACTACCATATTTCAAGTGTTCAAGGGTCACACATTGTACATATATTTTGCCATCGCTGGATTCCTTGGCTAATGTTATCTAGTGAGGAACATGCTGGCATCACAGTGAGTTGAACCGGGACCAATAGACACCAAATATTCACCAGACGGGAAGGAGGTTGGTGAGGGTGGTGAGGCTGATGAAAGTCTCTGAGAAGCAGCATCTGGCCTTGGAATTGATCAACTTTGGATTTTCCACAGTATAGTTTGTAGACTGTCTGTGTCTGACCAGGTAGGCCTCAGCTAGGCCTCAGCTGGGCCTCAGCTGGAATCTCAGGCGTTCTGCCTTTTTGATGAGTTTCTCAGGTCCTTCTTAAGTACTTCAAAGTTTAGAAGAACTGTGATAGATTAAGGCTGTGGTAATATACTAAACAACCATACAAAAGAGGTAAGATCCTTCAGTTCTCCAGGAGTTTTATAACCTTGAATGTCCCAGCAAATGTCCCCACTCTCACCTTCTACATTATCTTAAGTCCAGTCCATGGGAATTTGTCTATAGGGAGCACAGCTTCCAGGTAGGAAGACCCTCCCAGCCTCTACAAGACACCAGAATTCCCAAGGCCAGGCAGCAGCATCTTTCTTGTGAGAAAGCCCTCACAGGCCAACTGGGGAAAAAGACCAGGCTCCACTGGACTCCTATCCCCACTACAAGAACATATCCCAAGTTCAGGACAAAGATCTACCTGCGAAGACAGCCTTCTCCCATTGCCATTGGGATTTATTATTTCCCAAAACCCCTTACATCTTTGCATGTTCTCTAGAGGTACTGGCACGGGGCCTCAGCCCTCTCCTGGGTTAGTGTTTGAGGGGCTAAGGCCAAGGTTGTAAAGCATTTCAGTGGTGAGTCTGTAAGAACCCGGGAGCCTGAGCCTCTCCTTTCATTTACCAGATTGTTAGGTTTCTTAGGAATTCTTTGGGGGGTGTAAACTCCAAGTAGGCGTGACCACAGCCAGGTGTGTGTTCCCTCTCCCCTAGGAGATGGGGAGGTGACTGGAATGCGGTTCTGAGTGAGCCAGGGCATCTCATTAATCAGTGAGGGTGGGGCTGCTGGGGGGAAAGAAGTTTCCACAGATGGCAAGCTTGGAAACTCAGAGTACTTTCTGAAATTCTCTTCAAAGCATGCAGCTGAGTATTCTGGTTTCACAGGATCTTTGCTATATCATGACTTTCCTTGGCTCAGAGCACAGGGCTTACAGAAGCCTTTGCAGGGCCCCAGCCAAGGAAGTCAGATTAGCAAAAATAGCAGAAGTAACGCACGAGAACACAGTGTCACCTAGAACTCGGGCCTGGAAAAGAAACCCCAAGGACAGGGTTCGGAGCTACAGCTGGGCCACATGGGGAAGTTCAGGATGAGAGAAGATGCCGAGCTTCCCGGGACCAGGTGACTGCTCTGCGGGCTGAATGTTCAGGAACCCAAGGCAAGGCTCACACCATTAGAACTGCCGCTGGGCCCCTGGCCAAAGCCAGCTGCTCGGTGACACAGCCCAGGAGAGACACAGACTCTTCCTTCCTGCAAGGACATAGCCAATCAGGCATTTACGAAGCTCCTGGTATGTGCAAAGGAGCCTGTGTGCTTCTTCAGGGGCGGAGAGGAGGAAACAAATGCAACGGAGCTTTCTCAGCCATGAAGACGTGTCTGCTCACTTATTAGTCAAAAGGTGGCGAAGAGGGGGAAGTAAGTAAGCATGAAATCACCTATTAAATGTAATATAAACATATTAACGTGTTTTCGGGAATGGGACTCAAAGACAGAAAAATCCTTTTCTTGGTGACTGTAAGGAGAAGGGGGTGGCAGAGGATGAGATGGTTAGATAGCATTCACCAATAGGAATCTGAATAAACTCCAGATCTTGAAGGTCAGGGGAGCCTGGCATGCTACAGTCCAGGGGGTCGCAAAGAGTCAGACATTTCTGAGATACTGAACAACAACGAGAGGATGCTTAAGATGAATGATCTGAAAATTCTTGGCTAACTTGCAGGCAAAGAGATGTGTGTGTATGTGTGTGTACACACATGGACGCACATCCCAGAAGCATGAAAGCTGAGCTGCATCCCTCTCTTTCTGTCCCCAGGGTCCCTTTCCTTACTATAGCTTGTTTCTACCCTCCCATCTTCTCTCCCTCCCCTCCACTTTCATTCACTCCTCCTCCCAGGGCCCACTCACTCGGGAGGGGCAGGGGTGACTTTATGATGAAAGAGATTAGAAAGCATATATTGTCTCCTCCTGACTGGGAATTCTTTCACTGTCTTGCTCCTTTCTGCTCCCTCCACACGCATACCTAGCAAACCTCAGCCCCGTGGTTTGCTCTGACTGTTTGGGATTATTTCCCAGTGTGTGGTAAAGAGACTTCCAGTGCCAGCAGTTCCATGCCATTTCTGGATCCAAATAAGCTGGCAGCCAAAGAAATGCAGGCCAATACAATCAAGCCTTCCAGGGAGCCGGCCACACTTGGATCACCCCCCGGCTCCACGCACACGTTGCCCCTCACTCGTTTTCTCCTTCGTTATAACAGCAAGCAAAGCGTATGTGGATGCCAAGCCCAGGCCTGGTAAAAGGTGCTGAGGACCCCATTACTCTTCTCTGCACCTTCTGCTTCTCCCAAGCACCTCCCTGGCTGGGATGGCTGGGGCTGTTCTCCTGTGAATGTGAGTCCAAGGTAGGGGCCGTGCCACCCAGCCCCCATCATGCAGATAAGAGGGTTTCCTGGTCCCTCAGTCCATCTCAGTTAGGCCCCAGTTAGGCCTCAGGGCCCCTGTTGCCATACAGTAAGTCCTAGCCTAGCAGTCCTTTGGTGTGGGCTCCGGTGAAGGGCCACAGGGAGAAGAATTCCCCTCTCTGAGAGCTTCCCCGCCTCCGGAGCCAGGGAGAAGCTGTGAAATGTCAGCGGTTATTATGTCTCTGTTGTCATGGTCTGGGAGGTTGGGTCCGCTTGGCCGCACTTGCTGGTACTAACGAAATCAAGGATCAGTCTCCCAAAGGCCAGCCAGCTTCGTACAGAGGAAAATGTGCTGTGTGGCCCCAACTCACCCTGTCCTCAGTCAAGGGCTGCAAAGTGTGGCCTCCATCTGGCCGCAGCCGAGTGGAATCTGGTTTAGGTTGTGTTCATCCTGGAGACTTCAAAGGAAGCATCCAATTCTGGGCTCTCAGCAGCAGCAGGATCAAATAAATTGGCATCAGAACTGTTTCCTCCTCTTTCCCCTCCAAGCCCTAGCTTGAGACCCACAATGGTGCTCCCCAATCCCTTGGGCAAAAGCTCTTTTCTTTATTCGTTTTCTTGCTTACATATGCTTGTGTAAATGGACTAGAGACAAAAAGCTACTCCCATACATACCCACAGACAGGCTGTGGGACCTTGGGCAGGTTTCCGAGCCTCTGTGAGCCTCAAGCTCTTCACCCTTAAAGTGACAGGATGAACGTATCCACATCACAACCCCACACTGTGACAATCAAATCAAATGTGATGTGGCAGTTGTAAATTGACTCGAAGATGCGATCATTGTTTCTCAAGTGGACTCCTGCTCCAGAAGAGAAAAGAGGATCTTTCCAAATACTTTCTGCTCAGCAGTCAAAACTACCTTCTCCAATCCTTGGGAATCAGACCCATTTGAAGTAAGGCATGGGTGGGACTTCTAGTTCAGATGTCTGCATAGTAATTATAATTATCTGGAAAAGAATCAACTAAATGGAAGTCATCACAAGTGGACTAGGTGTACGTACTTCGTCCAACTCCTCAGGTAATACTGAGGGAAACCAGATGGAAAAGCCCGGGGCCAGCCCTTCAGTAATCACGTGATCCATAGCCTCGGGTTAAGGATCTCCTGCTGTTGCTGTTGCTTTAGCTGCTCAGTCGTGTCTGACTCTTTGCGACCCCGTGGACTGTAGCCCACCAGGGTCCTCTGTCCATGAGATTCTCCCGGCAAGAAAACTGGAGTGAGTAGCCTTTCCATTCTCCAGGGGATCTTCCCAACCCAGGGATGGAACCTGGGTCTCCTGCATTGGCAGGTGGATTCTTTACCACTGAGCCACCAGGGAAGCCCTCGCCTGGGGTACCTGCTGAAAATATTAATACAAATTCCCACACTCCATCTCAGATGCTCTGAATCAAATCTTAGGGGGAAAAGCCTAGAAAGTAGATGAATCTTACCATCTGCAAGTTGGGAAACTGCCCCGAAAGTTTTCAAATACTTAATATGTATAAGAACTAACTGAGACCCTTTTTCTAAATTGAAGTACTGTTGATTTACAACATTGTGTTAGCTTCAGGTGTACAGCTAGTGATTCAGTGATGTATATAATATGTAATGTGACGACAAACCAGGTTAGTGTGTTGAAAAGCAGAGACACTACTCTGCCAGTGAAGGTCCCTATGGTCAAGGCTATGGTCTTCCCATTGGTCATGTATGGTTGTGAAAGCTGGATGGTAAAGAAGGCAGAATGCCAAAGAATTGATGCCTTCAAACTATGGTGCTGGAGAAGACTCCTGAGAGTCCCTTGGACAGCAAAGAGATCAAACCAGTCAATCTTAAGGGAGATCAACCCTGACTATTCACTAGAAGGACTGATGCTGAAGCTGAAGCACCAGTATTTTGGTCACCTGATATGAACAGACAACTCACTGGAAAAGTCCCTGATTGAGGGCAGAAGGAGAAGACGTCAGAGGATGAAGTGGCTGGACAGTATCACCAATACAATGAGGGGCAAACTCCGGGAGATGGTGAGGGACAGGAAGGCCTGGCAGGCTCCAGTCCATGGGGTCACAAAGAGTAGTACGTGACTGGATGACTGAACAACATTATAATATATAATATATATATTACACACAATATATACAATAAATATATATATATTCTTTTTCAGATTCTTCCATTATAGGTTACTACAAGATATTGAATATAAATCCTTGCTTTTTACCTATTTTATAAATGTGTGTGTGTGTGTGTATGTGTGTGTGTGTTCAGTCATCTCTGATTCTCTGAGACCCCACGGACCCTGTCGAATTTTTTAGGCAAGAATACTGAAGCAGGTTGTCATTTCCTTCTTCAGGGGATCTTCCTGACTCAGGGATAGAACTCACATCTCCTACACTGGCAGATGGATTCTTTACCACTGCACCACCTGGTATGTATCCACAAATCTCAAATTCCTAATTTATCCCTCCCCTCAACTTCCATGTGGTAACCATAAATTTGTTTTCTATGTCTGTGAATCTGTTTCTGTTTTGTAAGTTAATTTTTTATTAATGATTCTACATGTAAGTGATATCATGATATTTGTCTTTTTCTGTCTGACTTACTTCACTTAGTATGACAACCTCTGGGTCCATCCATTTTGCTTCAGATGAAAATGTTTCATGCTTTATTATGGGTGAGTAATGCTCCTTTGTATATACGTACCACATTCATCTGTCAATGGATATTTAGATTACTTTCATGTCTTGGCTATTGTAAATAGAGCTGCTATAAAATTGGGGTGCGTGTGTCTTGTCAAATTAGAGTTTTCATCTTTTCCAGATATACGCCCAGCAGTGGGATTGCTGGATCATATGGTAACTCTAATTTTTTAAGAAACCTCCATACTGTTTTCCCTGTGGGTGCATCAAATTACATTCCCACCAACAGTACAGGAGAGGAGAAACTTGCTTTTTGAAATTTGGGAAATCTTGGATGAGCTCTGGGATGTTCAGTTTTAATTAGTATTCTCATTTGATTGCCAAGCCTGCTACTCCATAGGAAATGCTGCCCCANTTTGAAAGTGAAGTTGGCCAGGCATGCCCACTCTGAAACTTAAGAAATTATTAATTTGGGAAATCTTGGATGAGCTCTGGGATGTTCAGTTTTAATTAGTATTCTCATTTGATTGCCAAGCCTGCTACTCCATAGGAAATGCTGCCCCAAACCTCTGGGATGACTCTGAGAACTGGAATAAGTCCTAGGTAATGCTAGTTCCAGCTCCCGAGACTGGACTGAACACTCTTGCTTGAACTTGCTGGTTGCTGTTGAGGAGAACTGACTAATTTTGAGAAGGGACAGTCTTGAGTCATTCCAAGTCTTGGCAGAGAAAGTTGTAAAGTGGAGCATGGCATGAGGTGCTGAGACAAACATCCAGAGAAGCTGCATCCTTAGAGATGCTTTGTCAGACTCCACTCCCTTCAACCTGTGAGTCAGCTCACATGTGCCATTGACCCTGGGAACAGCACTCTTGCCCTGGAACTGTGGTGTGTTCAAGGGCCCACCAACTGTTGACACTGGGAAGCTGGGTGGGTTTTCCTGTAGCAGCCATACTTTCAACAACCTTCCTGCTGCCATCTTGGAGCCCAGGTTCACAGAGTCTGCAGACTCATCACTCAGGTTCTGCTGTGAATGAGGATGTGGTCCTTGCTTGAATGTATTTGTATCCCCAAACAAAGAGTCATTGGTAGTAGAAAGTGTGAAGGGGAGGAGTATTTTTCTTCTTTTCCTGAGTTCCTGTTAGCACACAAACTAGAATTTCTGCCTTTTCCCATGTATTGAAGAGAAAGCTGCTAATTCTTGTCACTTCTCATTGGCTTTTCCCTAAGTGAGAGTCAGTTTATCAGGGTGGAGAAGCTGTTATTGGGCCTCTACCCTGAGATGGATACATCTATCCAATGGAGAGCTTTACCCCTGTTACTCTGCATCCTGGAGATCTTGTGGCTTGCGCCTGTGATTATAAGAATTTTAAGCTATGGATTCAGAACGCAGTAGGTAAAAGCTTCCTTCAAAATATAGGAGGAGCTGGGAAGTAACTATTTGTTCCTGAAAGATGATGAAATAATCTTATTTCTACATTCCCACTTCCCCTCTGCTTTAATATCTCCTTATAAGCCAAGATCAACTAAAACTTGTGACTAACATACATTCTTTTTGTCTTTCATTTCTATCAGTTGGATTAATATGTGTTTCTACTTGGGTTTACCTTGTATGGGATTCTCTACACTTCCTGGACTTGGATGACTGTTTTCTTTCCCAGATTAGGGATGTTTTCAGTTATCATCTCTTCAGATATTTTCTCAGGCTCTTTCTTTTTTTTCTCCTTCTTCTATGACCCCTATAATGTGAATGTTGGCATGTTTAATGTTGGTTGTGACTAACATAGACAAGAATTCTTAAGCATGGGGATCTGGCCCTTCCTAAAATACAGATGGACCGACNAATTAGCTACAAACAGACTGATCAATGTCCTCAAGACTCAGTAAACCATAGGATCCTCTCCTGTTCCCTTCATCTTGAATGTTGGCCTGCTGCAGAGTGATTTTTTTTTTTAAGGAAAACTAATAAATTTGAGAGCTGTCTGAGCATCCAGCAGTTGACACCTTCTCTGATCCCCAGGTTGGAAAATGGGGAGCCAGTAACCGACATACACAAGAGAAATCCCAACTGTAACTGGTTATGAAGCTCATAAATACGCACCTCCAGGCACCCCGGGAGGCGGCCGCAGTGTTTCGTGTTTCAGAATGTCATTGCAAAGGGGGCCCACTTGTAAAAACACTTTTTTCCACTGAGCATTAGCACCACCGAGAAGTGGATCAATCCGCTGGACTCGTTACAAGGGAACAAAAAAAGAAGAACCTTTCAACCAGGCGTTTTATTGACTTTTTAACACACACTGGTCACCGCCTTTTGGTTTTTGCATTTCCACAGTAATTTCCTCTCTTTACTCCACTTTTTATCTCCAAAGGTACATTTTCTTTTTTCTAAATGGACTGAATAAATAAGTCTGTGAAAGGTTGACTTCGTAGCAGGATATGGGGGACATGTTGAGCTCTCCGAGCAGGAAATGTACTTGCCAGGGAGTCGATAAAGCATCTCTCTTTGGAGGTGTGTTTTGGAATCTGGGAAACAGCCCGAGTCTGTCTGGCAAGAGGAATAGCATTCAGCAGCCCCTGGGCTCAGCAGGACGCTCAGACGCAGACTCAGGTCTCAGCAGAACAGCCTAGAAGGTGTTAGTGATATGCTGAGAGCCTGCGGGGAGGGGAGTGCCCGGTTATATATGACTCCCGATGATGGGGGCTTGTGGGGCCTCCCACCACCTGCCTAATTCTTGGAAACCTCTCTCNGAACAGCCTAGAAGGTGTTAGTGATATGCTGAGAGCCTGCGGGGAGGGGAGTGCCCGGTTATATATGACTCCCGATGATGGGGGCTTGTGGGGCCTCCCACCACCTGCCTAATTCTTGGAAACCTCTCTCTCCTGAACCAAGGCTTTGGCTTCCATTTGATCTGGACGCTTCCAGAAGGGGCTATCTTAGGGATAAGATATAGCTGTGCAAGTTAAAACCCCAGATGGCATCCATGTGATTTAACAGATGCCGTCCTCCTGGTGTTAAAGCTACAGAAAAAAAATAATAATAATAATAAGTCATCTGTTTGCTCCCAGCTGCAGGGCACATTGGCAGGTGCTGTCTCTGGTTTGGATGTCGCATCAGGCAAAGGGAAGCCCCGACAGGCAAGAGAACTGGGCCTCCTTTGAGCTTCTGCCTGGCAGGCCCCCCCCCCGCCCCAAGTCTCAGGCTGGATGCTGGTAACAGCAGCTCCCTGCTCAGGGGACCTTAAGATGCTCAGGCCCAGGTTTCCTCCTCTGTAACTGAGGGCGCCGACAGAGCAGATCGAAGTCCCAGCCCCCTCTGTGTTCTCTGGCTGCCAACACTTCCTGCATTCTCAGGAGGCAGGGGGAAAAGGGAGAGCAGTGGGTGTGCAGGGAGCCCCTTCAAGGGCCCCTAAGATTCGTGGCATCTCTTCCTCTGGAGGGAGAAGGGCAGGCACGGAATCACTGGGTCCAGACAGGCCTGCAGGCTGACCTCCAGAATACCCACACCGGTTGCTATTTGTATCCCCAAACTGGTGCAGTCTGGGGGAAAACCCCAGGAGTCTCCTCATAGGTTTGTTCTTTTTTCTAATTGGAGGATAATTGCTTTATTGACTCATTAGAAAAGACCCTGATGCTAGGAAAGATGGAAGAGGGGAGGAGTAGGGGGCAACAGAGGATGAGATGGCTGGAAGGCATCACCGACTCGATGGTGGTGAGTTTGAGAACTCCGGGAGCTGGTGATGGACAGGGAGGCCTGGCGTGCTGCAGCCCACGGGGTCGCAAACAGTCGGACACGACTGAGTGACTGAAGGGAACTGATGGAATTCCTTTACAACGCTATGTTGGTTTTCACTGTGCAACAGGGCAAATCTCTTATAATCATATATGTCTTCCCTCTTGAGCCTCCACCCCTGACCCCCCAGCCCAAGTCATCACAGGGAGACAGGCTGGGCTCCCCGTGTGATACCGCAGCTCCCCACTAGCTGTCTATTCTACACGTGCTCGTCTATATGTGTCAACATGGCTTTCTCAGTCCCTCCGACCCTCGCCTTCCCTTCTCTGTCCACGAGTCCCTTCTCTGCGTCTGCATCTCCACTGCTTCCCTGTAAATAGGTTCATTGGTATTATTTTTCTAGATTTCATGCACATGCATTAATATACAATTTTTTTTGACTGTGTCAAGTCTTAGCTATTGCATGTGGCATCTTCCCTTGTAACGTGTGGGCTCTTCACTGTGGTGCACAATTTCCTCCAGTTGTAGCTCCAGAGCTTCTCTCTAGTTGTGGTGCGTGGGCTTAGCTGCTCCGCGGCTTGCAGGATCTTGTTCCCTGACCGGGGATCGAACCCATGTACCCTGCATTGGAAGGTGGGTTCTAAACCACTGGACCTCCAGGGAAGTCCCTCTCTTCATTGTTTTGAATAAGTAACCTTTATCTTCGGATGACTCGAATGGGCACGGAGCTAAAGCTGTCCTACTGTCCTGCTGGAGTGATTTGTTCAGAGCCAGCAGGACTACATGGCCAAGCCCAGGTAACAGGGACAGGGACCTGGGTAGGTTGGTAGGAAGGGAACAGGTGATGAAAGGTGAGAGGTAGATGAAAGGGACAGGGGAGTATGGTTATATGGCAGGGAAATGGTGCATGGATGGATGGATGGATGTTGGTTGGATGATGACTGGGTCATGGTAGGTGGATAGGTGGAGGGGTGAGTGTGTGGCTACAGGAAAAAAGCCATTCTCATAATAGCTTTTTTTGGCCACATTGGGAGCGGCATGCAGAATCTTAAGCTCCCTGACCAGGGATAGAACTCCTCCCCCTGCAGTGGAAATGCAGAGCTTTAACCACTGGACCGCCAGGGAAGTCGCTTCATGATAACTGTTAGAGAGAAACGATCAGTGTTCACAATGATTCCAGAAAATCTTCTGGCTAAAGAGCAGGTTAAGAGACAAATGTTCCTCATTGGTTTAATGTTTTCCACCTTGTGAGTTCGGTCTTCACAGAACTTGTCTCTTTCAGCAAAAATTTTATTATTTCCCAGCTGTCCTTTGCAGAGTCGCACGACAGAGCCTTTCTTAGCGTAATGGCTCATTTATTCAACAGCTGGAGAAGGCGACGGCCCCCCACTCCAATACTCATGCCTGGAAAATCCCACGGACGGAGGAGCCTGGTAGGCTACAGTCCACGGGGTCTCGAAGAGTCCAAAAGGACTGAGCAACTTCACTTTCACTTTTCACTTTCATGCATTGGAGAAGGCAATGGCAACCTACTCCAGTGTTCTTGCCTGGAGAATCCCAGGGACGGCAGAGCCTCGTGGGCTGCCATCTATGGGGTCACACAGAGTCGGACACGACTGAAGTGACTTAGCAGCAGCAGCAGCAGCAGCCTTCAATAGCTATTTATTCATTGTCTCGCTTTTGACAGGCACCATTCAATATGTTTGTTCTATTTTTTTTTACCTCCAAATAAAAGGGAAACCCTGACAGTCTAGGCAAACAAAAAGCATACAAGTAAATTAATTTATAATCATACACTGTGATCAGTGCCATGAAGTCATGACAGGATGACAGGTGGGTCTCATCCGGGAAGAGGTCAGTGAGGGCGTCTTGAAAAGAAGAGGTTGAAGCCAAGACCTGAGGGTCAGCAAAGAGCCAGGTGGGAGTACAGCAGGGAAGGGGCCTCCAGGCAGAAGATGTGGTCTATGCAAAGGCCCTGTGCAGGCAGAGAGCTCGGTGTTCAGGTTAGCTGGACAGCCAGGATGGCCGCTGTGTGCTGTCCAGGCTGACTCATGTATGGTGCACTGGCACCATCCCAGGGTCATCAGTTATCCTAATGTGTCTACCCAAAGGGCCCTGGTTGGGGCAATCTATTTCAGGGTCACCCTGAGGATAAGAGGCAAGTGATAAACATCAGAGGGGAGTTTGGGAGCCAAGCGTGCTGGTTGCATGAGGAATTCTGTCTCTGCACACTGAGGAACCACTGGATAGGACTCCTGCAACTTTCTCAGGTACCATGTACACATAAAGGCAGCTGGGAGATCCAAGACCAGGAATTTCTGTCCGTCCACAAGTCAAAATATCTTTCCTGAGCGTATCAGACACTATGCTATGCACTGGAGATTTTAAAAATGAGAAAGAGAAGACAAACAAATGGCAAATAAGCACGTGAAAAGATGCTCAGCATCCTTAGTCACCAGTGAAATGTAAATCAAGATCACAATGATAATTACCACATGTACTGGTTTCTTTAAGATTTTTTTTTTTNGGTATGACCTAAATAAAATTCCTTACAATTATACAGTGAAAGTGACAAATAGATTCAAGGGATTAGATCTGATAGAGTGCCTGAAGAGCTGTGGATGGAGGTTTGTGACATTGTACAGGGGGCAGTGATCAAGACCATCCCCAAGAAAAAGAAATGCAGAAAGGCAAAATGGTTTTCTGAGGAGGCCTTACAAATCACTAAGAAGAGAAGTGAAAGGCAAAGGAGAAAAGGAAAGATATACGCATTTGAATACAGAGTTCCAAAGAATAGCAAGGAGAGATAAGATAGCCTTCCTCAGTGATCAATGCAAAAAAATAGAGGAAAACAACAGAATGGGAAAGACTAGAGATCTCAAGAAAATTAGATATATCAAGGGAATATTTCATGCAAAGATGGGTACAATAAAGCACAGAAATGGTATGAACCTAACAGAAGCAGAAGATATTAAGAGGTGGCAAGAATATACAGAAGAACTATACAAAAAGATCTTCATGACCCAGATAACCATGATAATGTGATCGCTCAACTAGAGCCAGATACTCTGGAATGCGAAGTCTAGTGGTCCTTAGGAAGCATCACTAGGAACAAAGCTAGTGGAGGTGATGGAATTCCAGTTGAGCAATTTCAAATCCTAAAAGATGATGCTGTGAANATGTTGGATAAAGGCCCACACTAGTGACCTCATTTTAACTCGATTGTCTCTGTAAAGATCCTATTTCTGAATCAAGATCCTATCTCTAAATAAAATTACATTCTGAGGTGCTGGGGTTAGGATTCCAGCGTATCTTTTTGGGGGACACAGTTC
Organism: Neotragus pygmaeus; assembly: GCA_006410875.1. Lineage (NCBI taxonomy): Eukaryota > Metazoa > Chordata > Mammalia > Artiodactyla > Bovidae > Neotragus > Neotragus pygmaeus. The sequence continues at coordinate 1,330,770 of SJYV01024612.1, read as the reverse complement.
AACCTATTGAGCTATTGTTGTTGTTGTTCAGTTGCTCAGTCGTGTTCAACTGTTTGCAACCCCATGGACTGCAGCACGCCAGGCTTCCTTGTCCTTCACATCTCCTGGAGTTTGCTCAAATTCATGTCCATTGAGTCAGTGATGCCTTCCAACCATCTCATCCTCTGTCGTCCCCTTCTCCTCTTGCCCTCAATCTTTCCCAGGATCAAGGTCTTTTCCAATGAGTCGACTCTTCACAGCCAAGGTATTAGAGCTTCAGCATCAGTCCTTCCAGTGAATATTCAAGGTTGATTTCCTTTAGGATTGACTGATTTGGTATCCTCACTGCCCAAGTGACTCGCCAGAGTCTTTTCTAGCACCACAATTCAAAAGCAGCAATTCTTCAGCGCTCAGCCTTCTTATGGTCCAACTCTCCCCTCTGTACCTGACTACTGGAAAAACCATAGTTGACTATATGGACCTTTGTCTGCAAAGTGATGTCTCTGCTTTTTAATATGCTGTCTAAGTTTGTCATAGTTTTTCTTCCAAGGAGCAGCCATCTTTTAATTTTGCGGCTGCAGTCACCATCTGCAGTGATTTTGGAGCCCAAGAAAATAGAACTGATGACAGACTCAGATAGATACTTGTATCCTAGGGTTCATAGCAACATCATTCATACTAGCCCCAAAGTGGAGACAGTCCAAGTGTTCGTAAATGAATGAATGAATAAGCACAATGTGTTATGCCTATACACTGGAATATTATTTGGTCATAAGAAGAAGTTAAGTTCTAGTACATGCTGAAACATGGATGAACCTCAAAAACATTATGCTAAGTGAGGGAAGCCAGTCACAAAAGGACAGATAGTGTATGATTCCAGTTATATGAGACATACAGGATAAGCAAATTAATACAGACAAAGTAGAACAGAGGTTACCAGAGGCTGTGGGGGTGAGATGAGTGGGGAGCTGCTGTTGAATGAGTACAGAGCTTCTGCTTGGGGTGATGGAAAGATCTGGAGAGGGCAGTGGTGGTAACAATATAATGAATGTAATTAACACCACTGAGTTGTATACTTTAACACATTGTTGATCAGGGGATTTTTGCAGAAATTAGTGTCCGTGGTGATTTGTTACGTAAGTGACATGATGCTTCAATAGTATTGAAGCATCTCTGGTGAATAGTGTTCTGATAACAAAAATATTGATACATCTTTGACAATAATAAGTTAAAATGGCTGAAATGACAAATCTTATGTTTTATATATGTTATCGTAACTTTGGGCTTCCCTTGTGGCTCAGCTGGTAAAGACTCCGCCTGCAATGCAGAAGACCTGGGTTCGATCCATGGGTGGGGAAGATCCCCTGGAGAAGGGAAAGGCTACCCACTCCAGTATTCCGGCCTGGAGAAAAGAGTCAGACACAACTGAGCAACTTTCACTTTCACTTTCTTTCATAACTTTAAAAAAGAAGATCCAGTCCCTGCTTTCTATGGACTCTCAGATGGGTGGTGAGGGTGGGAGTGCCAGAGAGATGGAGCTGGAGAGAGAGCTGATTCAGCTCCAGAAATCCCCCTTGGGAGTGAGCTTGGGGGCAGCATCACCCTGGACGAGGGCCAGAAGGAGTGGCTCCCAGAGACCCTGGAGGTTCTGCCGGTGGTGATGGGTGGGAACCCCAGGCCGCACAAGGGCTTGTCCAAGAGAGACCAAGGTGACTTCTTGACAATGGTTTTCAAATCTATAAGCAAAACCACTGTTAAAGGGAAAACATCAATCAATTAAGAAAGAAATGGGCTTCCCTGGTAGCTCAGAAGATAAAGAATCTGCCTGTAATGCAGGAAAGATGGGTTCAACCCCTGGGTTAGGAAGACCCTCTGGAGAAAGGAATGGCAACCCAATCCAATATCCTTTCCTGGGAAATCCCATGGATAGAAGAGCCTGGCTGGCTACCATCCACAGGAGTCACAAAGAGTCAGACACGACTGAGCGACTAACTCTCAAGAAAGAAAGAAATGGGCTTCCCAGGTGGCACTAGTGGTAAAGAACCCGCCTGCTGACACAGGAGACTTGAAAGACTCTGATTCGATCTCTGGGTTCAGAAGATCTTCTGGAGGAGGTCATGACAGCCCACTCCAGTATTCTTGCCTGGAGGGCTACAGTTGGTGGTGTCCCAAAGAGTCAGATAGAATTGAAACAACTTAGCAAGATAGGCATGGAAAATTTTATTTGCACCAACGTGAGGATTACAACCTGGGAGACCATCTTTCAGAAAGCTTTGAGGACCATTCTTCCTGTTAAAGCACAGTTATATACATTTTTAAGACAAAGCGTTATACGTCATTATACACATTGACAGTTCATACAATCTAGAGCTACATGTAGAAAGCAGCTAGTGGGTTATGGCTTGCTGTGACCCCTTAACAATTAAAAAGGAAGGTTATCTCCTAAGGAGTTGTGACCCTTTATAAGATTAAGCAGGAAGGTTATCTGTTAAGGAAGTCTGGTTAATGTAGCATAAGACACATGGAAGGGGGTGGGAGGAGGCCCAAAGGGGCCAAGAAAATATTATGTCTAAACTTTCTTGTCTTGCCAAAAATTTGAATTTTATTTCACCATCCCTGATGCTCAGTGAGTGTCTACTATGCAGAAGGCCCTTCACTGTCTCATTTCCTTCTCACAGAACCAAGGAGATGAGAGCAGTTGGCACCTTGGCTTTCCCCAGGGAACCCGAGGTGCAGCGAGGCCACGTGACTTGCCCACGGTCATAGGCATTAATCGGTGGGGACGGGCCTCCAGGCCAGTTCTCTGGGCCCAGGCCCGCCCCCTTTCTGCCAAGGGGAGCCCAGCAGATCCATCCTAGCCGCTGAGAAGGGGTCCCGGGCCAGGCCAGGCCAGGCAGGCGGCCACAAGCTCAGTCTCCCCTTTGGGGTCCCCCTGAGTGTGTTGGCAGCCCCAGGCCCTCCACTGCATATTCCACTGAGGCCCGCCAGCACTCAGGGCTGGAGCGAGCACATCTAGGAACAGAAAAAAAGACCCCAGGACGAAGGACCAGCCCTGATTTCTCCAGCATCTCAGCTGAGCCCTGAATGGCTCGCTCAGAGAAGCCAGCTTTCCTCCCCAAGGTGGCTGGTAGGTGTGCGTCACCACTGAGGCCCTCTTTCTTGCTTTCTTTTTAAAATATTGATATTTATTTATCAATAAGACCCTGGCTGCCCTGGGTCTTAGTTGCTGCATGCAGGATCTTCATTGTGTTTGTGGCACGTGGGATCTAGTTCCCTGACCAGGAATCGAACCTGGACTCCCCCGCATTGGGAGTGCAGAGTCTTTGCCACTGGACCACCCCACGAAGTCCCAAGGCCCTTCTTTCAACTCTCTCATTTAGTGAAGAACAGCATTGGAATTCCCATGTCACACAGAAGAGAGCTCTGGTTGCACAATTCGCTGCGCTGCTGAGCAGATAAGCACAAGAAGCCAATTTGAAGCTGCAGGTGAAGGCCAGGCCGGCGAGGGAACAGACCTGGTGTCTGCCCACCTCGCTGGTCGAAACCCCCAAACACCCTGCGTGTCTCACGCCTTTTGCGAAGGTCTCTGGATGGCCAGATGGTGTCTCCTCCATCTCCTGCATCAGCCAGGAGACAGGAGACCCCCGATGAAGCTGAAGGTCTGGCCTTAGAAGTAAAAATGGCCAGTGACCCACAGCCGAGCGGGGCCCGGACAGACCCGGGTTTGTGACTCGGGCCAGGCTGTCCCGTGATGCTGTTGTTTCTGCCGCCGCTGCCGCCGCCATGGTTTCCACCACCCGGGGCAGGCCAATGGTCTGGCAGCTATATGTTTGGAGACCCTGCCCTGCCTGGAGCGTGTTTACCCTGGAAAAGAGGGCAACCCGAATGAGGTGGTGGAATTCCGTGACACATTGGAACAAGGGTGCCCGCTGCTCTGTGTGGACATAGGCAGACCCGAGTTTGATTCCATAGGTGGGAGATGCGTCCCCCTAGGCTGAGCAGGGATGGAGCACGGGGTGGAGAGCTCCCNAGAGGGCAACCCGAATGAGGTGGTGGAATTCCGTGACACATTGGAACAAGGGTGCCCGCTGCTCTGTGTGGACATAGGCAGACCCGAGTTTGATTCCATAGGTGGGAGATGCGTCCCCCTAGGCTGAGCAGGGATGGAGCACGGGGTGGAGAGCTCCCCGTCCCTGGGAGGGTCCAGGTTGAGGCTGGGTGAGATGAAGCCTCAACACACAGCAACCGTGCTTGGGAACAGGGGCTTTAATCAGAGAATTACCTGAGCAGGACTGCCGGTTGTGGTCAAGGGCCTGGTCCTGGGGCTCTGCTTTCCTGGAAGCCAGTTCAGCCTCTGCCCCTCGTACAGCCCAGCATGGGCACCTACCCCCTCCTGGGCCTCGGACCCGCCTCTTACTGTAAGAAGGGCAATTGGCCGAACATGCGGGAATCCCACCACGCTGACGGCTTCCAGCTCTGTAACCCCAATCTCTAAGGCCCTCCTGGCGTGCAGACTTGGAATTTCATGTCACGAGTGGATAAACACAGTCATCAGAGTCGCCTCAGGGACTGTCATCTTGATCTCCGGAATGCCCCTTGATTGCGGGCTCCCCCACTCCCACCCCAGGCCAACATTCTGGCCCAGGCCCATCAGCATAGCTTGGACTATTGCAGTCGCCTCCTGACTGGGGTTCTCTGCACCATTCTCTGTGCATGCAGAGGGCTCATTCTAAAACACAGCGTTTTCTGTTGACATTCTCTTTGCTCTTCCACGGTGGACTCCCGTGTTATTTAAATAAAACTCTTGGCACATATGTTTTTTTGCAACTGGGATCAGAAGCGTTTCTGCTCACCAGCCGCCTTTCCTGGCTCCCCGAGACGCTTTNGGCTTGCTTTGGTCTGAATGAATTTCCTCAAAATTCCTATGTTGAAATCCCAATGCCCAAGTGATGATATTGGGAGGTGGGGCCTTTAGGAGGTGATTAGGTCATGAGGGCAGAGCCTTCATGAATGGGATTAGTGTTCTTACAAAGGAAACTCCAGAGATATCCCCATCCTCTTCTACTATGTGAGGACATAGAAGTCTGCAGCTAGGAAGAGGGTCATGACTTAACACTTAATTTCAGATTTCCAGCCTCTAGAATTGAGAGAAGTAAATTTCTGTTGTTTATAAGCTACTCAATTTATGGTAGTTTTTGTAGCAACCCAACGGACTAAGGGCAAAAAAGAAAATGAGAACAAAGAATAGATGAGACAAATATCAAGCACAAAGCAATGAGGAGATATAAACTCTACCGTATCCATAGTCACATCGAGTGTTAGTCACTCAGTCATACTCGAATCTTTGTGACCCTATGGTCTGCAGCCCACCAGGCTCCTCTGTCCATGGGATTTTCCAGGCAAGGAGATTGGAGTCGTTTGCCATTTCCTTCTCCTGATAGTCACATTGAAGGTACAATAAATCTACTTTAAATATAAGAAAAAGTAGGCTAAAAGCAAAAGAATGGTATGGTATGGTAGTCTGAATANCATGGGATTTTCCAGGCAAGGAGATTGGAGTCGTTTGCCATTTCCTTCTCCTGATAGTCACATTGAAGGTACAATAAATCTACTTTAAATATAAGAAAAAGTAGGCTAAAAGTAAAAGAATGGTATGGTATGGTAGTCTGAATAATGCCGCGCCCCCCCCCCCCGCCCCCGCACAGATACCTGTGGCCTTCCCAGGTGGCACTAGTGATGCAGAATCCACCTGCAGGAGACGTAAGCGATGCCAATTTGATCCCTGAATCAGGAAGATCCTCTGGAGGAAAGCATGGTGACCCACTCCAGTATTCTTACCCGGAGAATCCCATGGACAGAGGAGCCTGATAGGCTTCAGTCCATGGGGTCGCAAAGAGTCAGACACAACTGAATTGACTTGGCACCCACAGATATCTATATTCTAATCCCTGGAAACTGTGAATAGTTACTTTACATGGCAGAAGAGATCATACAGATGTGATTAAGCTAAGGATCTTGGGAAGGGGATTATCCAGATTGGTCCAATGTAATCACAATAAATTTAACAACTTACATAAATTGGCCATTTTTTTTGAAAGACACAAACTAATAAAGTTTGCTCAACAAATTAGAGAAAGGCAAGAGGGTCTGAGTCAAAGAAAGCCACGTGTCAATGGAAGCAATAATAATTAAGGGGATGTAATGACTCAGATATGCAGATGATACCACCCTTATGGCAGAAAGTGGAGGGGAACTAAAAAGCCTCTTGATGAAAGAGGAGAGTGAAAAAGTTGGCTTAAAGCTCGACATTCAGGAAACTAAGATCATGGCATCTGGTCCCATCACTTCATGGGAAATAGATGGGGAAATAGTGGAAACAGTGTCAGACTTTATTTTAGGTGGGGGAGGGGGCTCCAAAATCACTGCAGATGGTGATTGCAGCCATGAAATTTAAAGATGCTTACTCCTTGGAAGAAAAGTTATGACCAACCTAAACAGCACATTAAAAAGCAGAAACATTACTTTGCCAACAAATGTCCGTCTAGTCAAGGCTATGGCTTTTCCAGTGGTCATGTATGGATATGAGTTGGACTGTGAAGAAAGCTGAGTGCTGAAGAATTGATGCTTTTGAACTGTGGTGTTGGAGAAGACTCTTGAGAGTCCCTTTGATGGCAAGGAGATCCAACCAGTCCATCCTAAAAGAGATCAGTCCTGGGTGTTCAACGGAAGGACTGATGCTNAGGTGGGGGAGGGGGCTCCAAAATCACTGCAGATGGTGATTGCAGCCATGAAATTAAAAGATGCTTACTCCTTGGAAGAAAAGTTATGACCAACCTAAACAGCACATTAAAAAGCAGAAACATTACTTTGCCAACAAATGTCCGTCTAGTCAAGGCTATGGGTTTTCCAGTGGTCATGTATGGATATGAGTTGGACTGTGAAGAAAGCTGAGTGCTGAAGAATTGATGCTTTTGAACTGTGGTGTTGGAGAAGACTCTTGAGGGTCCCTTTGATGGCAAGGAGATCCAACCAGTCCATCCTAAAAGAGATCAGTCCTGGGTGTTCAACGGAAGGACTGATGCTGAAGCTGAAGCTCCAATACTTTGGCCACCTCATGGGAAGAGTTGACTCATTGGAAAAGACTCTGATGCTGGGAGGGATTGGGGTCAGGAGGAGAAGGGGACGACAGAGGATGAGATGGCTGGATGGCATGAGTTTGGGACATGAGTTTTGGACATGAGTTTGGGTAAACTCCGGGAGTTGGTGATGGACAGGGAGGCCTGGCGTGCTGTGATTCATGGGGTCGCAGAGAGTCGGACACAACTGAGCGACTGAACTGAACTGAACTGAATGACATTATGCTCTTGGCTTTAAAGATGGAGGAAGGATCCATGAGCTATAAAAGTTAGAAAAGGCAACAAAAAGTATTTTCCCATAGTCTGGTTCCCAGAGGGAACCAACTCTGATAACACCTTGACTTTAGCCTATTAAGACTGATGACCTCCAGAACTTTAAGGTAAATTTGTATAGTTTTAAGCCACTAAGTTTGTGGTAACTTGTCACAGCAGCTATAAGAAACTAATCAAAATAAAGCTAATGTCGCAATTTTAATATCAGCCAGTAGTTTCAGAGTAAAGACTGTGGACAGGGATAGGGAAACTCATTGGTGGTGATTTAGTCACCAAGTCATGTCCGATGCTTTGCAACCCCACAGACTGTAGCCTGCCAGTCACCTCTGTCCATGGGAATTGTCCTGGCAAGAATACTGGATTGGTAGCCTTTTCCCTCTCCAGGGGATCTTCCTCACCCAGGGATTGAACCCAGGTCTCCTGCATTGGAGGCAGATTCTTTACCATTACACCACCTGGGAAACCCAGGGAAGCTCATTACATGATAATAAATCAGTAGTTCCAGAGGATATGATTTCAAAAATGTGTGTACCTATCAACAGAGCTTCAAAAACGCATGAAATGAAAACTGATAGAACTTCAGCAAAAATTCACCAAATCTGTAATTGTATCTGCAGATTTCAATGTTTTCCTCTTGATAATTAATAGAAAAAGTAGACAGACTATCAGTTAAAAGATATACATCTTGAACAACACTTATCTATCAACTTCACCTAATTGATATTTCTAGAACACTCTACACAGCAAGAGAATATACATTATTTTCAGATACATGCAGAACATAGACCATATTTTGAGCAATAAAACAAATCTCAGTCAATTTAAGAGGTTTCATATCATGCAGGCTTCCCTGATAGCTCAGTTGGTAAAGAATCTGCCTGCAATGCAGGAGACCCCAGTTTGATTTCTGGGTCAGGAAGATCTGCTGGGTTGGATTGACCTGGGTTCGATCCCTGGATTGGGAAGATCCCCTGGAGAAGGAAATGGCAACCCACTCCAGTACTCCAGAAAATTCCATGGACTGAGGAGCCTGGTAGACTACAGTCCATGGGGTCACAAAGAGTCGGACATTACTGAGCGACTTCACTTCACCCACTCCAGTATTCTGGCCTGGAGAATTCCACGGACTGTATAGTCCATGGGGTCACAAAGATTTGGACAGGACTGAGTGAGTTTCACTTTCATTATCATACATAACATTTCTCTGACCACAATAAAACAAATTAGAAATCAGTAACAGCAAAATAACTGTAAAAGCCCCAAATATTTGGAAGCTATTAATAAGTAATACACATTTTTGACAGCTTTAGTTAGGTGTAATTGACAGTAATTGCATATATTTAAGATGTATAAGTAATACACTTCTAAATAACCAGTGATTTCAAAAAGAAATTGTAGAGGATTTCCCTGGTGGTCCAGTGGCTAAGACTCTGCACTCCCAATACAGTGAGCCCAGGTCCAATACCTGGTAGGGTAACTAGATCCCATAACTAGATGCTGCATCTAAAGATCCCACATTTCACAAATAAGACCTGGAGCAACCAAATAAATAAATATTTTTTAAAAAAACAAATCAAGGAAAAATTAGANAGCCCAGGTCCAATACCTGGTAGGGTAACTAGATCCCATAACTAGATGCTGCATCTAAAGATCCCACATTTCACAAATAAGACCTGGAGCAACCAAATAAATAAATATTTTTTAAAAAAACAAATCAAGGAAAAATTAGAAGATGTTTTTCAAATGAAAAAAGAAAACATAATCTCAAAATGTGTGAGATACAGGTAGGGTACTTAGAAATAAATGTATAGAATAACTACACATGTTAGAAAGAAGAAAGTTCTCAAATCTGTGACTTCAGCTTCCACCTTAAGAAACTTAGAAAAGAAAATTTAACCATGGAATTAAAGTAAGGCAGAAGGAAGGAAATAAAAAAATATTCGAGCAAAATTTAATGAACAAAAAGAAAAACAATAGAGAAGTCTATGAAACCAAAAGTTGCTTGTCTGGGATCAATAAAATTGAAGAATGTATAGGCAGAATAATCAAAGGGAAAAGAGACAGAGAAAACAAAAATTAGTAATATTAGGTAACTGTTAAGTTCTACAAACATTAAAAGAGTAGAAAGGAAATATTAGGGCTTCCTGGTGTCTCAGACAGTAAAGAATCTGCCACAACTTCATGCCAATAAATTTAACAATTTAGATAAAATGAACCAATTCTTTTAAAATATACAAACTAATAAGGTTCACTTCATATAGACAAGTCTCAAAATAATTGTACTGAGTGAAAGAAGCCAGATCCCCTCCAAAAAGTATGTTTGTATGATTCATATGAATTTCTAAAAGATGAAAGCCAATCTAATATGAAAGAAAGCAGCAGGTCTGTGATTGTCAGGAGAGTAGGCTGAGGACTGAGCAGGAAGAGGGGAGAAGGATAAATTACAAAGGAGCAAGAAGAACCTCCAAGAGGTGATGAGTATACTCTTTATCTTGATTGTGATAATGATCCATGGGCATACACATAAGCCTAAGCTTTTAAGTTTGTGCAATTTATGTCAATAAATTAGTAATCCAATTAGCAATTAAACTATCTTTCAATTTGAAGGGCTGTTCTGTAAAATCTCAACTCAATCTACCTGTTTTTAAGGTTTGAATTTGAAGAGCATTCTAGCTATATTGCTGCTGCTGCTGCTAAGTCGCTTCAGTCGTGTAAGACTCTGTGTGACCCCATAGACGGCAGCCCAGGGAGGGAAACTGGGATGGAGAGAGAGGAGGGCCTGGGCAGAGACTTGCTGCAACTCCAGAATGCTACCAATACACAAAAAAACAGCTTCATTTGCCCACCCTCCCCCCGGGCAGTACACAGGGTACAAAGTAAGTGATATCCATTTTCTTTACTCCTGGCCTGACATAGCTATTCCCTGGCCTGAAGCAGGAGAGCGTGTTCCAGCTAGCTTGCTAGTTACTCCATCCTAGCCAGGCCACACGCTCAGTGAGCTCCATTCCAAGTCCTTGTGTCCTGGCTAAGCCTCCAAGGCCATTGCTTGGGACCTGGCTATAGGCAGGCCACAGATTTGCGTTTCTGTAGCTGGGGGACTTTACGGAGGGGATCAGTCCGGGTTGTCTGGAACACACAGAGAAGTTTTTGTTTGATCTGTTAGGGCGATTGAGATGTTGTAACTCATTTGCAACTGATTTGATTTTACTCCAAAAGTATTTCCCTCCAGCCTAGACTTGGCTTGGGTGTCCTGGAAATCAGGAGAACTGTATGTGGGTAAAAAGTAATGAGGTCCAATGGGTGACAAGAAAGGAACTCAAGGTCTCCCTGCATAGGAATATTTTAATTACTGTAGAAGTCACGCCGCCCTCCATCCGCTGGTCTGCCAGTGGCATTTCCTTCCACTGGGGTGGGGAACAGAGCTGCTGGGAATGCTGCTGGGCTCTCAGAAATGCCACCACGGTTGCCATTGGCAATCCTTTCTTGTGCGATGCCCTTTCTCAGGAAGATGAATACAAGCTGTACATACCAAGTGTCAGTCAAACTCTCAGCAACCACTGGTCTCATTAAGAGGAAACTGAAAGGACCCATGGAAAAAATAAATGTCACTGAATCTGGAGTTCAGGGGAGAAGGAAGCAAGGGAAAGAAACTTCCTGCAATGTGGGGGCCACTTCCAAGCAGAAAACCTGAAGCCCAGTACAGAACAATTCTCCTCCCTCCCAAGGGCAAATGCCATTTAAAATTCCATCTCCTGGTCAACCTGTTTCATCGGTAAGACGCCTCATTTGGAAGCTGCGGGCAAAAATCTAGCCCAGGGTAAAGATCTCCAGTGCTGAACAGGGCAGCACTTGCTACACTTAGAAGATGTATCTGTGAAAAGGATGATGTGCCCGGGTTTTTCTGATCTAGATCTGCCTTGTAGGAGAGAGAAAATTGGTTTTCCTTACCCTCTCAGTTCTTAGCTGAGACCCCTGTAATAAAAGATTAACAAGAGAAAACAAACAGGTTTATTGACCTGCACACTGAAGTATTCATGGGAGATACCCAGGGAAAATGAGTAACTCATAGAGGTGACTTTTGAATTCAGGATTAAATGCCATCTTAATAAGAAAAGGAGAGAGGGAGGTAGGCTTCTCAGGGATAAAAGATGAATGGCCCTTAGAAGAATAGATGGGAGGTATGATTGTGTGTCTTGATGTGGTGTCAACTTCCAATTTTGTCTCATGTGATAAAAGTCAATCTTTCACAGTTGATGAGACTCCTGTGGGAGGGGACTGATGGTAATTGAATTCCTTCCAGAGGATCTATCTTGTGGCAGATAAGGTGAGATTGGGGAAATCCTCTTCCTGCATTTACTGTTTTTCAAAAGTCTACAGCTCAAAATAATCGGTATACCAAAGTGGCATATTTAGGGGTGGTATGTCCTGAATTCCCCAGTTCACAGCGTGGGGTGTCACGTTCTGCTGCTCTTGGACCTTGAATGCATTGTGAAACCTCATACAAGTCTCTTTACCTCACTGAGACTCTGTTTCTCCATCTGCAAAACAAGAAGATTGCACTCTAATTTTCAAGCTTTAAAGTTCCATAATCAAAGATTTAATAAAATCCTCACTGGTTGCTCTCTGGAACTCTGAGCTCTGGAAATCAGTCAGAAATTAGCAGAAAATAAAAGTTTTTTGCTAAGGAGAGCCATTCAACTTCAATTTGGTTTTGCTGCATTTTACCTTTTGTGTAATAGACTTGGCACATATTGATAAACGAAACAATTGATCTGAATGACAAGGAGCCAAAATTGTAAGGGCAGAAGTGATTTAATAAGAAAAACTTCTCTTGGCCTTGTGCTCAAATAACTCCTTTCTGGAGAGTGATCAGGCCACCTCTGAGTTTTCAAACTTTTACTAAGAAGAAAGCAATTCCTGCTTTGAATGCTCCTTGCAGCACTTGGGACTTGGTCCTACATAAATTATCCTAACATTTATCCTAACTAGATTTATCTAGTCTTAATTCCTTGTACTAACCAGCCAGATATAGCAAACCATCACTTACCCAGCATCTTGGAGGTTCCATCAGTCATTGTTCTTAGTTGCACACAATAGAAGCCACTCTAGCTTGTTTGAGCTTAAAAAGGGAAGTCTTTCTTTAAGGATATCACTGTCGGAGGGATTTTTCACCTGTGACCTTGTGATCAAGGACAGTTTCTAAATCATACCACTAGATTTCTGCTGCTGCTACCTGGGTAAACCAGGTCAGAGGAATATCAGCTAACCTTTTCTTTAATTTATTGTCTCCATTTTTATTAAGATATCATTGATATTTAACATGAACTTCAAGTGCATATGTGCTCAGTTGTGTCTGACAGAGCCCGCCAGGGCTCAAGGTCTGTGACTTCATGAACTATAGGCCACCAGGCTTCTCTGTCCATGGAATTTTCTAGACAAGAGTACCAGAGGATGTTTTCAACCTGGGGATCGAACACACATCTCTTAGTCTCCTGCATTAGCAGGCAGGTTCTTTACCACTAGCACCACCTGGGCAGCCCAATATCTACTCTTCAGTTCAGTCGCTCAGTCGTGTCCGACTCTTTGCGACCCCTTGAATCGCAGCACGCCAGGCCTCCCCGTCCATCACCAACTCCCGGAGTTCACTCAGATTCACGCCCATTGAGTCAGTTATGCCATCCAGCCATGTCATCCTCTGTCGTCCTCTTCTCCTCCTGCCCCCAATCCCTCCCAGCATCAAAGTCTTACTCTTAGCCTACTTTTAGTCATATTCAAATAATAGCATGATATTAACTGAAGTCATCATGCTGTATCTTACTTCCTCAGAACTAATTAATTTTATAAAAAATATAAATTTGTATCTTTTGACCACCTTCACCCAAGTACTTACTGAAAACAGAGGACAGTGTCCTGCAGGCCAACATGACCTCAACTCTCAGGAACCTGCCCAGGGAGGCAGGAAGCTAGTCTAGGGTAAGCAGGGCAGATCATGGGGTAGATGTATAAAACAGCATCCCAGGCTTGGAACACTTTGTGGTAGTTTAGTCACTAAGTTGTGTCTGACTCTTGCTACCCCATGGACTGCAGCCCACCAGGCTCCTCTGTCCATGGGATTTTCCAGGCAAGAATACTGGAGTGGTTTGCCATTTCCTTCTCCAGGACTCTCTGGTAGCTCAGTTGGTAAAGAATCTGCCTGCTGTGCAGGAGACCCAGGTTCGACCCCTGGGTCAGGAAGGAACACTTTGTGGAAAATATCAACTCATAGGGAACCTACAGTGAGACAAAAGATCAGCAACTGAGCTACAACAATTCCAAGGAAATGATAGAAGACATACTTGAGACAAATACAAAGAGTCAAGAAAATATGCACCATGCTATGTAAGTGGAGAAACAAGATGCCAACACAGATTATTTTTGCCACTTACTAGTGGCCAAGCATCTATTATTGCTTTCTTCTTTTCTGAAGGTTATTATTTATTAGAAAAATCTCAGATGCAATCATCAAAAAAGAAGAGGGAGAATGGAGCTATTTAGAAGCAGAGCTTTTGTATGATATTGAGGCTAAATTGGGATCAGTTCAAAGTAGACTGTTATAAATTTAGGATATTAAATGTAATCACATGCTAATCATAAAAAAAGATATACAAAAAGAAATTAGAAAGGAATCAAAGCAATTTGCTACAAAAAATCAACTGAACACAAAAGCAGGCAGCGTTGGAGAAAACGAAGGACAAAAAATGTGTAAAACATAGAGAAAATTAATAAAATAGATGAAATAAATCCTCCCTTGTCAATGATTACATTAAATGTAAATAGATTAATCAAAAGGCAGAGATTTGATTTCTAATCAAAAGGCAGAGATTGGAGGATTGGACAGAATAACATGAAAACTATATGTTATCTACAAGAGACTCATTTTCAATTCAAAGCACATGTTTGAAAGTGAAAGGATGAAAACAGATACTTCTAGCAAACAGTACCCAAAAGAAAGCTGGGGTGGCTATTCTAACATCAGACAAAGCAACCTTTAAGTCAAAACTGTTACAAAACCAAAGATGGACATTATATACTGATAAAAGAGTCAATCCATCAAGAAGTTATAATGAAGGAATTTCCTGATCTATTGTGCAAACACAATCCCATCACTTCATGTCAAATAGATGGGGAAACAATGGAAACAGTGACAGACTTTATTTTCTTGGGCTCCAAAATCATTGTAGATGGTGACTGCAGCCATGAAATTAAAAGACGTTTGCTCCTTGGAAGAAAACCTATGACCAACCTAAACAGCATATTAAAAAGCAGAGACATTACTTGGCCAACAAAGGTCTGTCTAGTCAAAGCTATGGTTTTTCCAGTATCATGTATGGGTGTGAGAGTTGGACCTTAAAAGAAAGCTGAGCACCTAAGAATTGATGCTTTTGAACTGTGGTGTTGGAGAAGACTCTTAAGAGTCCCTTGGACTGCAAGGAGATCAAACCAATCAATCCTAAAGAAAATCACTCCTGAATATTCATTGGAAGGACTGATGCTGAAGTTGAAACTCCAATACTTTGGCCACATTGTGCAAAGAACTGACTCTTTGGAAAAGACTGATTCTGGGAAAGACTGTAGGCAGGAGAAAAAGGGGATGGGGGAGGATGAGATGGTTAGATGTTATCACTGACTCAATGGACATGAGTTTGAACAAGCTCCAGGAGCTGATGATGGACACAGACACCTGGCATGCTGCAGTNTTTGGAAAAGACTGATTCTGGGAAAGACTGTAGGCAGGAGAAAAAGGGGATGGGGGAGGATGAGATGATTAGATGTTATCACTGACTCAATGGACATGAGTTTGAACAAGCTCCAGGAGCTGATGATGGACACAGACACCTGGCATGCTGCAGTCCATGGGATCACAAAAAGTCGGACATGACTGAGCAACTGAACTGACTGATTGTGCAAACTGAGGCTGAGGGTAGAGACTAGCTGATCTTTAATGGCTGAGTTATTATGTACACTTATCCAGTATATTCTCTGTGGTTGATACTCTCTGATGAGTATTTAGTCACTGACTCTCAATCCCTATCAGTTAGCAATTTGCCCCAGGAGCATAATTCCACTCATACTCCTGGGGTGTGTTTACACACAATCAAGCAAACTCCTACAATACCAAAGAAAGGTTTCAGGCAGTAAAGAGGAGAAATGCAGGTGCTTGAGGAATTGTCAGCATGCCAGGAACTGTCTGCAGCTACAAGTACACTCAAGTGAGTGAAGGTAATAGTGGATGGGGTATTAAAAGCATCTAATATAAATGAGAAATATGTCAAGGCTCATATTGTATTTTGGAAAATAAAATTTGGGTAAAATCTTCCCAAGCATAAACAAGATTAAAAGAAATTAAATAGAAAATATATATAGTTCTGAGGGAAAAATATAAAGAAATATAGCATGCAAAAAATAAGTGAAGAACTCAAGGTGAATTAGGGCTCAAGAAACAGAATATTCTCTTAAAATGCATACTATAGAAGAACTTTAATATGAATGTTACTTCAATATGATAAGAGTGGAAAGGGAAGGTGGTATAACAACATTGCAATGGAAAAAGAGATAGAGGATGAAAACAGAATAAAGAACATGTCAGAAAACTCTCACCATTTATATCAATAAGTAATCTAAGTCTAGATGGGATAAAATAGATATGGCTGAATTTTAAATCAATGCTATGGAGGGACATCTTGAAATAAAGAGTAAATACATAATAAAAAGAAAAGAAATGAAACAAAGGAAGCCAATATATTATAATAGACATAGGGGACAAAGACAGTTCAACCTAAATATATGTATTTTCTTGAAGGGGAAAAAAATGATATTCAATGAGATCAGGGTCTGTAAATTTGAAAGAGCACAGTACGTACAAGGTAGGATTAATACAGTATAACACTGTGACTTAGTTTGGTTACACTATTAAGATTCAAGAATAAAGGTATTTATATGCGTATTTGTATATGTGTGCTCAGTTGCTCAGTTATGTTTGACTCTTTAGGAACCCATGGACTGTAGCCCATCATGCTCCTCTATTCATGGGATTTTTCAAGTAAGAATAACAGAGTGGGTTGCCATTTCCTCCTTCAAGGGATCTTCCTAACCCAGAGATCCAACCCTCATTTCCTGCGTCTCTCCTGCATTGGCAGGCTGTACTGTATTTCATAACAAAATATGTAAGTTGAAAAAAAAAATAATGGAAGGCTTCTAGACAAGGGACAAAAAATAAGTCATAAATAAGGGCAAAAATTCAAGATGATCTCAGACTTGACCACAGAAAATTTAATTCCAGAAGACATTGGAATGATATGTACCAAGTTGTGAAGAAATGAAAAGGTCCAAAGGTAATACTCAAACAACTTGTTAACTATAAAAACCAAAGAAGGTAGAAAAAAACCACAGGTAGAAAATTACAAATATTAAAAATCTCAGGCTCCCTTAAGGCACGTTTTCAAAGAAACTATTTGATGGTGAAATCTAATCATACAAGCAAAAAATCAAAATCAAAACAAAGATTTAGAGAATTTGAAATGGTATGATCAATATAAAAGAATTAATGATGAGCCCCATTTCTAAGCAACCAGATAAATACATTTTGTTTCAGAGTAAAATAGAAATACTGACTGAACAATTAAACAAAAATCAGAAAGTATATAATGAACTGAAAACAATACAAACCCACTTGACCTAATACCTATAGAACACTATACCCAACAATTGCTGAATAGATACGCTCTTTTCAGTGGATGTGGAATGTTTATAAAGAAACACTATACACTAGGCCATAACATGAATCTCAGTCAAATGAACTGTGCTAAAATCATACAGAATAATATCTGTGACCACAATAGAAATAACTAGAAGCCAATAAAGGAAGATCCTGAAAAATATCCAAATGTTTGAAATTAAATATATTTCTAAACCCTTGGGCAAAACAATAAATCACAATAGAAATTAGAAAGTATTTTTAACTGAATGAAAATGAAAAAACAACATAAGTTTGTCCGGTGAAACAAGAATATCTTGGAAGAAAATGTAGACAATATTAGTTATTTAACAATTAGAGGGGAAAAAAGCTTTGAAGTCAATCAGCAATGCTTTGACTTCAAGCCAAGAAAAAAAACAAAGCCCCTGATGCTGGGAAATCTTGAAGGCAAAAGAAGAAGGTGGTGGGAGAGGATGAGATGGTTAGATAGCATCACCGACTCAGTGGACATGAATTTGAGCGAACTCCGGGAGATAGTGGTGGACAGAGAAGCCTGGCATTCTGCATTCCAAGGGGTGGCAAAGAGCTGGACCATTCTTAGCGACTGAACAACAACAAAAAAGATGAAAATAAAATTAAATCTAAAGGCATAAATTAGTTATACTACAAAGAGAAAAATCAATAAAAACAAAGGTTGTTTCTTTGAAAGAATAAAATTGATAACCCTCTAGCTAGAGACATTACAGTCATTAAAAAGCTAATAAGGAAATATTACAATTTGAGCACCATGATTTGACAAAACAAATGAAATAAAAAATTCCTTGAGATATACAAATTATTGAAGAAAAGTGATGCTTGAGTGGCAATTGGGGAAAAAAATCTTGATGTGTAAAAACCTATCATGTATTTTATGTTTTCATTTCTTTGACTTATAATATTCACAATTTGAATATCATTTATAATTATCCTGAAATTGCTTGCTCCTGTTTTGTTTTCTTTTTCTGTCTCTCTCTCTCTCTCTTTTTTTTTTTTTCTTTTGGTGATGACTCACAAGTGGGAATCAAGTTTGCTGGGAGAAATATCAACAACCTCAGATATGCAGATGATATACTACTTTAATGGTAGACAGTGAAGAGGAACTTAAGAGCCTCTTGATGAAGGTGAAGAGGAGAATGAAAAAGTTTAGAAGCATTTTGTCAAATTCAAAGACAAATCCATTTTGATTGAACAGTTATTGTGATAGCTATTTGGGGAAATTGACAAATTTACTATATTAAGCCTATCAACTAACATGGCCTGTTTTTGTATTTAAGTCTTCTTTCATATAGGACTCAGGCATTTTAAGTTTATCTCTAAGTTTTAGTACTTGGATTTTTTTTAATGGTACAATTTATTTTATAAAAAAATATAATTGATTTACAGGCGGGTTTGATCTCTGAGTAGGGAAGATCCCCCCGTACAAAGGAATGGCAACCCATTCCAGTATTAGTTCCTGGAGAATTCTATGGACAGAGGAGCATCCAGGCTATAGTTCGCGGGGCTGCAAAGAGTTGGACACAACTTAAAGGGTCTGCCTGCAAGGTGGGAGACCCGGGTTCAATACCTGGGTGGGGAAGATCCCCTGAAGAAGGAAATGGCAACCCACTCCAGTATTCTTGCCTGGAGAATTCCACGGACAGAGGAGCCTAGTAGGTTAAGTCCACAGGGTCACAAAGAGTCAGACACGACTGAGTTTGAGTTCACTTTCACTTTAGCAACTAAGCACACACACACATCTGTATCTGTTAATGGCAAATAGATGGGAAACAGTGACAGACTTTATTTTCTTGGGCTCCAAAATCACTGCAGATGGTGATTGCACCAATGAACTTAAAAGACACTTGATCCTTGGAAGAAAACCTATGATCAACCTAGATAACATATTAAAAAGCAGAGACATTACTTTGTCAACAAAGGTCCATCTAGTCAAAGCTTGGACTTTCCAGTAGTCATGTATGAATGTGAGAATTGGACTATAAAGAAGGCTGAGTGCCAAAGAATCGATGCTTTTAAACTGTGGTGTTGGAGAAGACTCTTGAGAGTCCCTTGGACTGCAAGGAGATCAAACCAGTCAGTCCTAAAGGAAATCAGTCCTGAATATTCATTGGAAGGACTCATGCTGAAGCTGAAGCTCCACTACTTTGGCTACCTGATGCGAAGAGCCAACTCATTAGAAAGGACCCTGATGCTGGGCAAGAGTGAAGGCAGGAGGAGAAGGGGATGACAGGAAGATGGTTGGATGGGATCACTGACTCAATGGACATGAGTTTAAGCAAGCTGCAGGAGATGGTAAACAGGGAAGCCTGGTGTGCTTCAGTCCACGGGGTCACCAAAAGTCAGACATGACTGAGCGACTGAATGACAAATCCTTAATTAATCCCTCTCCTCTTTCTTTCTCCCCTTTGGTAACCACAAGTTTGTTTTCTATAACTGTTATCACGTTCCTCTTTTGCATATATATTCATTTATATCATTTTTAGATTCCACATATAAGTGATCAGTTCAGTTGCTCAGTTGTGTCCTACTCTTTGCGACTCCATGAGCTGCAGCACGCCAAGCCTCCCTGTCCATCACCAGTTCCCGGAGTTTACTCAAACTCATGTCCATTGAGTTGGTGATGTCATTCAACCATCTCATCCTCTGTCATCCCCNACCAAGATTGCCAAGAGAAATATAAATAACCTCAGATATGCAGATGACACCACCCTTATGGCAGAGAAAGTGAAGAGGAACTAAAGTGCCTCTTGATGATGGTGAAAGAGGAGAGTGAAAAAGCTGACTTAAAGCTTGACATTCAAGAAACAAAGATCATGGCACATGGTCCCATCACTTCATGACAAATCAATGGGAAAACAACAGAAACAGTGACAGAGTTTATTTTTGTGGGATCCAAAAACACAGTGGACAGTGACTCAGCCATGAAAATAAAAGATGCTTGGTCCCTGGAAGAAAAGCTATGACAAACCTAGACAGCGTATTAAAAAGCAGAGACGTTGCTTTGCCGACAAAGGTCCATATATTCAAAGCTATGGTTTTTCCCAGTAGCCACGTAAAATGTGAGAGCTGAACCATAAAGAAGGCTGAACACCAAAGAATAGATACTTTCGAACTGTGGTATTGGAGAAGACCCTTGAAAGTCCCTTGGATAGCAAGGAGATCAAGCCAGTCAATCCTAAAGGAAATTAATCCTGAATATTCACTGGAAGGACTGATTCTGAAGCTGAAGCTCCAATGCTTTGGCCACCTGAAGTGAAGAACCAATTCACTGGAAAAGACCCAGATGCTGGGAAAGATTAGAGGTGGGAAGAGAAGGGGACGACAGCATGAGACAGTTGGATGACATCAAAGATCCAATGGACATGAGTTTGAGCGAACTCCAGGAGATGGTGAAGGATAGGGAAGCCTGGGATGCTGCAGTCCATGTGACTGCAAAGAGTCGAACACGACTGACAGACTGAAAAACAACAAAGCCAAGAGTACAAAAATAAACAAATTAAAACTGTGTCAGAAATATCCATACCTAACTAATGAGGGTAAGGAAACTGTAAAAAAGATAATGCACTGCCAAATAGAAAGATATAGTACAGAAAGGCAATTGTTGNAAAGAGTCAGACATGATTGAGCATCTGTCACTTCACTCACAACAAGGAAGGGCATAGGTGGGCAGTGACAGCTTCTTGTCCCGTCTCCCCGGTGCTAGGCGGCCGGCCCTTCCTGAGCAGCCACACACCCCCACCCCTGCTCCCCGCCCCGAGGGCCCGCTTCCCTGCTGCCACTTGGACCAGTCGGACTGCGATGTGATCAGCTGTCCTGCCCCCACCCTCCTCCCCTTGCTCCCTTTCCCTTTCCTCCCAGTGCTTTCGCCATCACGACCACAGCATTGGGCCCAGTTCCAGCCACAGGCTGCTTCACGATGCCCTCTGCCAGAGAACCACAGCTGCCTGCGGAATGCTAGAACCTTCCAGAAAAAGCCTACCAGAGAACTCCACTCTTAAAGATCCCAGCTCAGGTCCTCTTTCTTCCAGAACCGTGGTCATGCTCTGGCGTGTGCAAAATGCCTCCACACTCAGTACTTCATCTATACTCCTTCAGGGAGAAATCCCTTCACACCTTTAGGGTAAGTTGAGACTCAGAAAGGTTAATAAGTGGAGGAAGGGAGAAAGGGCTACACTCCAGCTCTGCGAGCATGTCTCTAGTTGAGCCTTCCTGGAGCTATTGACTGATGCTCAGGGCTACCAGGCAACTCATCCTAGACCCTGGAGCTGAAACGGCCCCCTCCAGCCCCAGTGCAGAGTTCTTTTCTCTAGACCTCCCAGGAGTTAAATCCCTTAGTCCTCAGGTCTCCTACAGCACATGACAGACATCACTCCCATCTCCCACAGCCCCGGATACTTCACAGCTGCCCATCCCCATCAGTGTCTGCGAGGGTAAGGCCGATGTTTTGTTCATCCATTTAAAAAACAAAACAAAACAAAAGATTTCGTTTGTTTTGGGCTGTGCTGCATCATTGTTCCTGCTCACAGGCTTTCTCTAGTTTCTATGAGTGGAGGCCACTCTCTAGTTGCAGTTTGGAGGCTTCTCATTGCAGTGAATTCTCTTGTTGCAGAGCACAGGCTCTAGGTGCCAGGGCTTCAGTATCTTTGGCGCACAGGCTTAGTTACCCCAAAGCACCTGGGATCTTCCCAAATTAGGGACCAAAACTGTGTTCCTTGCATTGGCAAGCTGATTCTTATCCACTGGACCACCAGGGAAGCCCCTTGTACATTTTTATAGTCAGCATCATCTCATTCATCCTGAAATTTTTCAACATTTGCTTTATGGAGCTCTTTTAAGACAGACAAGGGTTTCACAGAGAGAGAGAGAGATATTTTGTTAAGGCTTAGGATCAAGAAATTGGGAAAGTTCAGTTCAGTCACTCAGTCGTGTCCAACTCTTTGCCAAAAGATGGACTGCAGCACTCCAGGCTTCCCTATCCATCACTAACTTCCAGAGCTTACTCAAACTCATGTACATTGAGTTGGTAACCCTCTGTCATCCCTCTCCTCCCGCCTCAATCTTTCCCAGCATCAGGGTCTTTTCAAATGAGTCAGTTCTTCACATCAGCTGGCCAAAGTACAGAGCTTCAGCTTCAGCATCAGTCCTTCCAGTGAACACTCAGGACTGATCTCCTTTAGGATGGACTGGTTGGATCTCCTTGCAGTCCAAGGGACTCTCAAGAGTCTTCTCCAACACCACAGTTCAAAAGCATAAATTCTTCGGCGCTCAGCTTTCTTTATAGTCCAACTCTCACATCCATACATGACTCCTGGAAAAACCATAGCTTTGACTAGACAGATCTTTGTTGGTAAAGTAATATCTCTGCTTTTTAAAATGCTGTCTAGGTTGGTCATAGCTTTTCTTCCAAGGAGCAAGTGTCTTTTAATTTCATGGCTGCAGTTACCATCTGCAGTGATTTTGGAGCTTGAGAAAATAAAGTCTGTCACTGTTTCCATTGTTTCCCCTTCTATTTACTATGAAGTGATGGGACCGGATGCCATGATCTTAGTTTTCTGAATGTTGAGTTTTTAGCCTGCTTTTCACTCTCCTCTTTCACTTTCATCAAGAAGCTCTTCAGTTCCTCTTTGCTTTCTGCCATTCGGGTGGTGTCGTCTGCATATATGAGGTTATTGATATTTCTCCCGGCAATCTTGATTCCAGCTTGTACTTCATCCAGCCCAGCATTTCACATGATATACTCTGCACAGAAGTTAAACAAGCAGGATGACAATATACAGCCCTTGACATACAGTCTGTACAAAATACAGCCTTTCCCAATTTGGATCCAGTCTGTTGTTCCATGTCCAGTTCTAACTGCTGCTTCTTGACCTGCACACAGATTTCTCAGAAAGCAGGTAAGGTGTTCTGGTAATCCAACTTCTTGAAGAATTTTCCACAGTTTCTTGTGATCCACACAGACAAAACTTTGGTGTAGTCAATAAAGCAGAAGTAGATGTTTTTCTGGAACTCTCTTGCTTATTTGATGGTCCAGCAGATGTTGGCAATCTGATCTCTTGTTCCTCTGCCTTTTCTAAATGCAGCTTGAACAACTGGAAGTTCTCATTTCATGTACCACTGAAGCCTGGCTTGGAGAATTTTGAGCAATACTTTGCTAGCACAACTGTGGGGTAGTTTGAACACACTGGCATTGTCCTTCTTTGGGATTGGAATGAAAGCTGACCTTTTCCAGCCCTGTGGCCACTGCTGAATTTTCCAAATTTGCTGGCATATTGAGTGCAGCACTTTCACAGCATCATCTTTTAGGATTTGAAATGGCTCAACAGGAATTCTATCACCTCCACTAGCTTTGTTCATAGTTTTGCTTCCTAAGGCCCACTTGACTTCTCACTCCAGGATGTCTGGCTCTAGGTGAGTGATCACACCATCATGGTTATCTGGGTTGTGAAGATCTTTCTTGTACAGTTCTTCAGTGTATTCTTGCCACCTTTTGTTAATATCTTCTGCTTCTGTTAGGTCCATACCATTTCTGTCTTTTATTGTGCCCATCTTTGCATGATATGTTCCCTTGGTATCTCTAATTTTCTTGAAGAGAACACTAGTCTTTCCCATTCTATTGTTCATTGATCACTGAGGAAGGCTTTCTTACCTCTCCTTGCTCTTCTTTGGAACTCTGCATTCAGATGGGTTTATCTTTCCTTTTCTCCTTCCATTTTGCTTCTCTTCTCAGCTATTTGTAAGGCCTCCTCATACAACAGAAGAATGGATATTTTTGAACTGTGGTGTTGGAGAAGGCTCTTGAGAGTCCCTTGGACTGCAAGGAGATCACACCAGTCAATCCTAAAGGAAATCAGTCCTGAATATTCATTGGAAGGACCAATGCTGAAGCTGAAGCTCCAATACTCTGGCCACCTGATATGAAGAACTGACTCAGCGGAAAAGACCTTGATGATAGGAACAATTGAAGGCAGGAAGAAAAAGGGATGACAGAGGATGAGATGATTGGATGGTATCACTGACTTGATGGACACAAGTTTGAGCAAGCTCCAGGAACTGGTGATGGACAGGGAGACCTGGCATGCTGCAGTTCATGGGGTGGCAGAGTCAGACACAACTGAGTAACTGAACTGAACTGAAGGGTAAGCCCAAAGAAATTGAGCAACTTGCCCCAACTCATATACTCATTCATCCAGCTGGAACTAGAACTTGGATCTTCCCAGTTCAGTGAGTCCAAACCCTTTGAAAATTAGGGTTGGGGGAGAAGGAAGGAAGAAAGGAAAGAAAGAAGAAAAGGAGACAGAAATCTTCCAAAATGTCCTCCTTTCTCCTTCAGCCCACACTCCCCTGGAAGCCAGCACAAACCGCTGTCTGCCGTCCTTTCTCATAGGCCTTGTAGAGGTGGTCATAGCATGTTTGGAAGCATCTAGACAGAGCTGGATGAGGAAAATGCTCCTCTGTGGGTCCTCCTTCCTTTCCCCAACCATTCCTTCCCCTTCCAGGAATTTACTTCTATGTGAAAGGTGGACAAAATTTTAACTTCAAGTACCTTTCATCACAAAAAGCAAAAATTTTACCCAATACAAAAGTCCAAAATAGGGGAACAGTTAAGTAAATTATGATATACCTACATAATGATAGCATATGTACTCAATGACAAATCATACTTTGATAATACAATGAATTCATGCATAATATGGAAAATACTCATATTAACTAACAGCTAATGAGTGTTTGGGGCATCCCAGTTGGCTCAGTGGTAAAGAATTCCCTTGCCAATGCATGGGACACAGGTTCAATCCCTGGGTCAGGAAGATCCCCTGGAGAAGGAAATAGCAACCCACCTCAAGAGAGAGGGGACATATATATGTACTTACAGCTGATTCACATTGTTGTATGGTAGAAACCAACACAATATTATAAAGCAATTATACTCCAATTAAAAACAAATTTGAAAAAACTTCTTTTAAAAAGAAGTACCATCTAAGGTAGTTGTCCGTGGTCAATGACAATATGCATAGCTTTCGCTTCCAAAGTATGTTAAATATTTTTCAAGCATTCCACAGTGAAGAGCTATTTCTCTTATTTTTTGGTTTATTTAAAGGCACAATAAAAGTTCTTGTAAAAAGTATTGCTCCCAAGGAAATGGCAGCTACATCACCAGAGTTTGCAAAGGAAGCAAAAAGAGGAGACTTCAGAAAAGGTTCATGGAAAAGTGAGAGAGGCTGAGCCATCCTGCTGCCTACACCCCATTTCCATCTCTTCCAGGCCACCTCCAAGCTCTAGTTCAGGTCCTGCTTTCACTCAGAAGACCTGTCCCAACTCAGGACCTGGAGGAGGGAGACAGGAGCTACTTGCCTCAGAGTAATAACTAACCAAACTCCTACCTTGGCCACCGTCTAAAGAATTTCCCTCCAAAGGGAAGTCTCCTGAACTCCCCTGCTCTGAGCTGTATCTTCCACTGGAAAGTAAAAACCCGCCTCAGACTTCTTAACTCAGTGAAATCACCCAGCCCCTGAAATGCCAGCATTTCACATGATGAGGCTTCCCTGGTGGCTCAGATGGTAAAGAATCTGCCTGCAATACAGGAGACCCGGGTTTGATCCCTGGGTCAGGAAAATCACCTGGAGAAAGAAATGGCAACCCACTCCAGTATGCTTGCCTGGAGAATCCCATGGACAGAGGAGCCTGGTGGGCTACAGTCCATGGGGTTGCAAAGAGTTGGACATAACTGCACAAGGGATATTACGAAGGAAGCTAGGGAAGCTAGAGGTGGGCCCAAGAGTCCTATGTCCACTTACTTCTCTGGGTCAGCTCCACCCAGGTTTCCCAGAATGCCCTGGACTTTGAGGAATGGCAACAAAGGGGACTATTTGAAATGTGCCTCTCTCAGCTTCCCCCAGAGTGACTTGGGCTGCCACACTGTTCTTTCCGGGGCCTAGGGCTATACTGCTTGCTTACTTTTAGAACACGCACTTCTGATGTCCACATCCTGCAGGAACATGCGAGTACACACACTCACAGACACTAGCAGGTGCACTGGCAGAGCCACAACCACAAAATGCCAGCGTACATCCCTAGGGCAGGGCGCCCCAGAGATAATCATGAAAGCCTGTCCAAGGAGGAAAGCAGGCAGATAGGCGAGCATCTGAGAGTCCACTTTCTTCTCCATCTCCTTTGATGTATCCTCTTCCTCAATCTGAACCCTGTTGACTAAAAAAGATGCACAGTGTGAAAGTTTCAAATTAAGATTTATTGGGGGCAAAATGAGGACTTCAGCCAGGGAGACAGCTAGATCTAAGAAAGAGGTAGGACAGCATACATGTGATTTTGATAAAGGAGGAATATGTGCAATCTAGCATATTTATTTTTTAGAAAGTTTCTGCTGGTTTCATGAAGCTTCCATTAGTCACAAGAAACAATTGTCACAATGAAGGATTGGGCTCTTAATATCAGCTCCTGAGAATATCTGACAAACTGAAGACCTGTGCTGCCCGTTTTCCCAGAGCACAGAGTGCCTCATTTCTGCTCTTCACCTTGAACTCCTCCAGTGGGTGTTGACGGTCAGCAGCTACCGCAGCACAGGATTTAATCCTTATAGAGGTAGATGGCACGCACCCACGGCAAGTGCCAGTTTGTAGCTGACAACCATAAAGGCTGGAGTGTCCTGGGACTCAGTCCCTGAACCTTGTCTCTTCTCCAGATACTCATATCATGGAAGATCTCATCCAAACAAATCAATAAGCTGACAGTTCCAGCCAGGACTCTCATTAACTCTTATAACAACAATGTTTACAGACCACCTAACCATGGGTAGCAAAACAATGACTAGAAGTAACACAGAGACTTTAAACTCTACTTTCAGGATATTTTTACTTTATCTTGGGAAGCAAGTTTCTCTCCATTGAGTCTTTAAAAGAAAAAAAAAGGAAAGGAAGGAAAAGAAATTCTGTCGTAGGGACTTTCCTGGTGGTCCAGTAGCTAAGACTCAGTGCTCCCAATGCAGAGAGCCTGGGATTCAATCCCTGGTCAGGGAACTAGATCCCACATGCTGCAGCTAAAGACCCCACAAGTCTCAACAAAGACCCGGAATGGCCAAATAAATTTATTTTTAATTTTTTTTTAAAAAAGAAAGCCTGCCATAAAGTGTTTTGCAAAGAAGTTTAAGAAAGTTCAGATGAGCAGAGTAGAAGAGGAGCTTCATGTCATGGATGACCACACAAACAATAGAATTAAACAATTTATTTTTTGTAAACACTTGCAGATTTGTTCTTTCATTTGATATTCATAACAACTCTATACGGCAAGCAGGTGAAATAATGTCATCCACGTTTATCTTATGAAGAAACTGAAAGTGATGTTCAGAAGATCATAGTCAAAGCATGGTTTAGCCAGAAATGCAGCTTCAGTCTCTCAGACCCAAGCCTCGAACAGGTCAGTTGCACCTCCTTGCATCCCATCCCCCTCCTTGAGCCTGTTACTACTTATCAGCTCCTGGGGAATCATGCTGCTGCTGCTGCTGCGTCACTTCAGTCGTGTCCGATTCTGTGCGACCCCATAGACGGCAGCTCACCAGGCTCCCTCGTCCCTGGGATTCTCCAGGCAAGAGTACTGGAGTGGGTTGCCATTGCCTTCTCCATGGCAATAAACAGAAAGAAGAGGAGTAGGCCTGGATTTTCTGTGATCTTCACCTGGTGTGCAGTGGCAGTCTTCTATACCTACTACTGAAACCCTAAGAAAGTTTGTTAATTTGTATTAGATTCCAGTCCTGGTGTCTAAGTGATCCCTTGGATTCAGCAAAAGGACCAAGTTTCCAGAGCCCTGAAGACCAAGGGTAACACCCCAAAATGTGGACTCATTTTCCACTCTACCTTCATCGGTGGAGCAGCTGCCAAGAACAAAAGCTAAAATCTGGCAAACAAATGCCATCTTGCCTCATGAACTGATTGCTTCTCCGAGGTATCCAGCTGTGTATTTGGGGAGAAACTTCGAGAACAAGTTGAGGAGTAACTGTCCTTCTGTGAGACTAGAGAGATTCCATGAAAGAATCTGGTTTTTGTGAAGGAGGCAACAGCTCAGGAAGAGGAACTGGCTGCTGAATTTACCAGGAAGCTGGAGAAACAGAAGAAAGAAAAGAAAAGAAAATAGGGGCAGGAAAAGGAAAGCTGTCTTTGACTGCTCCGGCATCTTCAGAAAACAGCAGTGGTACCCAGAGGAGTGTGGGGAACAAGCCAAAGACCTAAAGAAGAGGAAAAGCAAAAGCCCCGGGCTCCTCAGGAGAACAGAATGGAAGGCCTGTCTATCTCTTTATCCAAATCCAAGAAAAAGAAATCTTTTCCCAAGGAGGAGCTGTTAGTAGTGATCTTGAAGAGACAGCTGGCTGTGAAAGTCTTCCCAAGAGGAAGAAATCTTTCCTCAAAAAGGAACCAGTTAGTGACCCTGAAGAGTCGGAAAATAAGCAGGTCCCCAAGAAAAAGAGGAAATTCTCTTCCAAGATGGAGCCACTCAGCAGGGGGCCCGAAGAGGATGCTGCCAGCAAGAGCAGTGACTCCAAGAAAAGAAAAAGCTCCAAAAGCTGCCCCAGGAAAATTAGAATGGACATTTCCCCAGTGGGGCATAACTTGCAGAGATCTTTCCCAACCCATCCCTTATGGCCCAATAAAAATAAAAACAAATTCAAGAGGAAAAAAAAAGGAGGAATAGATTCAGCTACGCATCTCGGGGGGTGGGAGTAGTGGAGAATGGCTTAAAAGAATATAAGGTTTATTTTCTCTCACATCAAAGATGCTGAAAGTAGGTGTTCCAGGGCTGTACAGTGTCATCAGAGACCCAGGATCTTATCCCTCTGCTCTGTCATCTTTGGCACTGGCTTCCATCCCCAAGTTCCCTCATCATCCAAGTTGGCAACTGGCACTCCAGTCATCAAGTGTACATTCCAGCCTAACATCANGAGTTGGACCACAAAGAAAGTTGAACGCTGAAGAATTGATGCTTTTGAACTGTGGTGTTGGAGAAGACTCTTGAGAGTCCCTTGGACTGCAAGGAGATCCAACCAGTCAATCCTAAAGGAAATCAGTCCTGAATATTCATTGGAAGGACTGATGTTGAAGCTGAAGCTCCAGCTGAGGTGAAGAACTGACTCCTTGGAAAAGATCCTGTTGTTGGGAAAGATTGAAGGCAGGAGGAGAAGAGGACAACAGAGGATGGGATGGTTGGATGGCATCACTGACTCGATGGACATAAGTTTGAGCAAGCTCTGAGAGTTGGTGATGGACAGGGAAGCCTGGTGTGCTGCAGTTTGTGGGGTCGCAAAGAATTGGACACAACTGAGCAACTCAACTGACCGAGATGAGAAACAAAGCAAAAACCCTATTAAAACATTGGAAGAAAATCTTGGAGAGTACAGTATTTTTATAACTTTAGAATGGGTAAAGTCTTTTAAAGAAATATTTAAAACCAGAAGCCATGAAATAAAATTAACAATAGCAAACTTACTGCTTAAAATTTCAAGCCTCAGAGGAGAAAAGACACCATAAATAATGATAACGTTGTTGACCAAAGCCTCAAGATGTCCCATAAATATCATTACCCTGTCTTTAAGAGTAGTATTGTGCCAAGAAGTGGAAAGTATATCGTAAGAGTTCAGGAGACAGATTCAGAGACAGCAGAAGTTCTCCACCTTTCTGCACCATTATTCCTCTGGCAATCTTATGAAGTCCCTTCTCAGGATTAAATAAAAAATACATAAGCATAATGCAAAAGATTACAAAGGGAACCGATTATTTTGAAATTCAGTTATATGTATATATGCTTCTCTACTAACACAATAAGAAAGATACAGTGTCAAATCTAATAATTACTGCAATTTTGAAGTACTTTTGAGCTATCTGAAACAACTGTAAGGTGATATAATGCTATCTATGTCAGTGACAAAGTCCAGGTACTGCTAATATTAATATGGCTTGTTGCCTACATTCTTAAGTGAAAGAATTGCTGAATTTCAATTAAAAGTTAATGAAAGTAGGACTTCCCTGGTGTTCCAGTGGTTAAGAATTCACATTCCAATACAGGGGGCCCAGGTTCGGTCTTGGCCAGGGAACTAAGATCCCACAATGTTGTGGGGCAACTAAGACCCAGTGCTGCTGCTGCTGCTGCTAAGTTGCTTCAGTCATGTCCGACTCTGTGCGACCCCATAGACGGCAGCCCACCAGGCTCCCTGTCCCCAGGATTCTCCAGGCAAGAACACTGGAATGAGTTGCCATTTTCTTCTCCAATGCATAAAAGTGAAAAGTGAAAGTGAATTTGCTCAGTCATGTCTGACTCTTCGCAACCCCATGGACTGCAGCCTACCAGGCGCCTCTGCCCGTGGGCTTTTCCAGGCAAGAGTACTGGAATGGGTTGCCATTGCCTTCTCTGAAGACCCAGTGCAGCCCCCTCCCAAAAAAGTTAATGAAAGGATTGAAAGAAAAATTGTAATATTTTTCACATCCAAGTTCATGGACACTTAGGTTTCATGCATAGAAGACCCTTTGGACAGCTCCTCCAACCCCAGGTTCAGAATTCCATGGGAAGATCTTGACACAACCTCAAAATAAAGAAAGGCAAAGTCTAATCAAACATTGTGGATCCCCTCTGGTTGCTTAAATAGTCCAACCTCATCCCACTCTCCACCCTTCAAAATCATGACAGAGACTTAATCAGCATCTCACAGCATGGCAGTCAGGAGTTGAGAAGCCAAGCCCTGCTGTCTGCTGCTTCCCATATCATACCTAGCCAAAATCTCTGGTCAACGTGCCACACTGATTAGCCAGGAATGTATAGCTGGAAACATAATTCCAAAATATCCCTTTGAGAAAGCAACTCTCAAATCCTTTGGATGACATATTTATTTTCTAAGCAGGCAAGTATATACAATCCTGGGGAGATTTAGAATTAAATACAGAGGCCATGTAAAAAAGACCAGGTGGCTCAGTGGTAAAAAAAAATCTGCCTGCAATGCAGGAGACTCTGATTCAATCTCTGGGTCAAGAAGATCCCCTGGAGAAGGGAGTGGCGACCCACTCCAGTATTTTCTCATGGGAAATTCCGTGGACAAAAGAGCCTGGCAAGCTACAGTCCATGGGGTCGCAAAATAACTTCTCGACCAAACAACAAATTCTACGTTTGCATTAAATTTCAAAAGAATCTGTGACTAACAGGTATTTTAAGTACTTGTTTAAAATAATTTGGCATATTAAACCATACTTCTGCTTTTTCTTCCCTTACCATGAGGGCTCTCTTCCCGTTCCTCCATATCTTTTCCATTTCTGGATATTGGAGAGTCCCCAGCCCATTCCTTGATTATCAATTCTTGATTATCTATCTCTAGCTACACTCACACCCTGTGGAGACAAAATCCAAGTTGTTAGTATCAAACTGTGCCCTAGCTTTAAACACTATCTAGAATTTGATAACAGCAGATCTAATCTCCAACCAGACCTCGCCCCTGAATTCCTTCTCTTATATCTAACAGCCTATTCAACATCTCCATTTGATTATCTTTTGATTTCCTGTCCTTCCCACACCACACACAAGTCTGTTCCCGCTCTTCCCCAAATTGGTAAATTACAACCACAGTCTTCCAGTTTCTCAGGCCAAAAACCTTGGTGTCATCCTTTTTGAGTCAATATATGCTTGTGAAAAATTTGGCTAACAGTTTGAAGCAGAATAACAGAGAATTCACTAGATATAACTTCAGCCTTTGTAATAGTGTTCGGTGTACTAGCATGTATAACGTTAAGCAAAATAAACTGAACTATTTAATTTTTAATTATTCCATTTGTTATGAATCTTTCTGCTCTGTCTCCATGCACATGCATGCACTCCCTTGGCATGCTCATGCAGAGCTGGAGCTCTTAATTCTGTGTATGTAACAAATATGGAATGCCGGCTTTCCATCTCTCTTGAATGCCATTGCCACCCAGCCATCTGCGTTTGGAGATCTGAGAGAATCCAAAAATCTCTTCCATTCCCTACACCTAACCAAAACCTTCAGCTTTCTACCCATTTCAGTTAAATTCTATTTATGCAGTTACTCAAGCCTAAAACTTTAGTTCCATCCTTCACTGACCTCTTAACCTTCAAAGCCTTTATTCAAACATCATCAAAGACTGAGAGTTCTTCTTTCAAAAGACATCCACTGCTCATCATCTCTCTGGTTAGTCATCTTAATCCGAGCTACCATCATCTTTCCTTGAGGCCTTTCTAGTAGTCTCTCACCCTATTAACCATTCTCCATGCAGCAGCCAGAGTTCGATTTTTTTTTTTTGTCTGTACCAGGATCTTAGTTCCCTATCCAAGGATGGAACACAAGTCTCCCACAGTGGAAGTACAGAGTCCTAGCCAGTGGACCACTAAGAAAATCCTAGAGTTGATTTTTGAGAAGACTACTTCACCCCTCTGTGCTCACCTAAGCCCTACAGTGGCTTCCTATCTCTCTCGGTGAGATCCAGAGCCCCTTCCTGAAGCCATGCATATTTCTTTGTTGAGGCTCTATCTCCTGCTAGAATGTAAACTCCAGGAGCATCCAGACCTCCTTTCCTTTCTTCACCACTCTGTCCACAGCACCTAAACAGCGCCACACATGGAGCAGGGACTCAACAGAAGTTTGTTGCATAAAGAGTAAATAAACTTGAAGTTAGGGGTTAGCAGATGCAAACTAGTAGATAAAAAAAGGAAAAACAACAAGGTCCCACAGTATAGCACAGGGAATTCATTCAATATCCTGTGGTA
Organism: Neotragus pygmaeus; assembly: GCA_006410875.1. NCBI lineage: Eukaryota > Metazoa > Chordata > Mammalia > Artiodactyla > Bovidae > Neotragus > Neotragus pygmaeus. The sequence goes on along the minus strand of SJYV01024612.1, from coordinate 1,297,848 downwards.
AGTCATAATGCAAAAAAAATTTTAAGAATATGTACGTATATATAACTAAATCACCTTGCTGTACAGCAAAAATAGCACAACATGTAAATCAACTATGCTTCTATTTTTTTAAAAAGTAAATAAACTATTGGATGTGGATGGAGCAAGGTTTGGGGATGCAAAGGAGTATAGGAGGGCAACACTTACATTTTCCTTTGTAATTTTTACTTTTTTTTTTTTTTAAAGAAAATGCATTTTGAAGACCTAATCCTCAAAAATTTTAGAGGGGAAAAATTTATGTAAATGTGTTAGCAAGTTTAAGCTTTCCATAGGATTGAAGGGATTCTAGAATAAGAGAGAAATCTACAGTGGTGGAGACCTGCCAGAAATCTACTGGTGGAGCTGAGGAAGCTGAACAAGTCACATCAACCTTTTAGGAAAAATGTCAGAGATGAGTCTTCCTCTGGTTCACAATGACTTCCTAATGAGAATCAAAACCCCAGCTTCCAGTATAGCCAGTTTCTACCCTTTTGAAGATTACCTGTGCCCTTGTCCACTCTCTTGTCTTGTTTGTTCTTTTCCTTTTTCTCACCCTAATCACATCTTTTTTTTTTTAGTTAATTCCACGCATATATTTAAATCTGATGATATGAAGATATAATTGATTATAAAAAAGAGAACTTATTGTGAGGTGAACAACACAGCAAGCATGATGGATGATACAGTTCTTGAGAACGAAAGGAGTTTTCCTCAGCAGAATAAAATTTCCTAACACCAAGTTACAGTCTGTTGGAAAAGACCGTGATGCTGGGAAAGATTGAGGGCAAGAAGAGAAGGGGACAACAGGGAATAAGATGGCTAGATGGCATCACTGAAGCAACAGACATGAGTTTGAGCAAACCCTGGGAGACAGGGAAGGACAGGGAAGCCTGGTGTGCCGCAGCCCATGGGGTCGCAAACAGCTGAACACCACTGAGCCACTGAACAACAACAACAATCTTATCCAGAAGACCCAAGAAAACAATTCTAAAAAGCCAGCAAAGAAGCAATAAATTCTCTGTGATAAGAAGTTGAGAAAGCCAGATATTCCAAGTGGATAAAAAGAATGCCAGAGGCATAGCTTCAGGACTGACATACATACAGTGACCGGGTTCTAGGAGTAGGACTTGCTTGGTCCTGGTGATGGTACTGTTATTTGTAGCGAAAGACTGGTGCAAAAGGTGGTTTGTTCTTGTTCTTCAGTCACTCAGTCATGTCTGACTCTTTGAGACCCCATGAACTGCAGCACGTCAGGCTTCCCTGTCCTTTGTCTCCCAGAGTTTGCTCAAACTCATGTCCATTGAGTTGGTGATACAATCATCTCATCCTCTGTTGTTCCCTTCTCCTCCTGCCTTCAATCTTTGCCAGCATCAGTGTCTTTATAATGAGTCAGCTCTTCACATAAGGTGGCCAAAGTATTGGAGCTTCAGCATCAGTCCTTCCAATAAATCCTCAGGATTGATTTTCTTTAGGATTGACAGGTTTGAGTTCCTTGCTGTCCAAGCGACTCTGAAGAGTCTTCTCCAGCAACACAGTTCAAAAGCATCAATTCTTTGTCTCTCAGCCTTCTTTATGGTCCAACTCTCACATCCATACTTGACTACTAGAAAAATCACAACTTTGACTATATGAACCTTTGTCAACAAAGCAATGTCTCTGCTTTTTAATATGCTATGTAGGTTTGTCATAACTTTTTTCCCAAGCAACAAGTGTCTTTTAATTTCATGACTGCAGTCACCGTCCACTATGATTTTGGAGCCCAAGAAAATAAATTCTGTCACTCTTTCCATTTTAACCCGAGATAAATTAACCCTTCAGCAACACTCCTTTCCCTAAATTCACCACCACACATTTTAACCTAGAGACAAACCCTGGGCTGAAATTAGATTGGGACTACATTTTAATCATTTAACTGTTTCATAACAATAGGCCTTATCTGGTGGCTCCAATTTCCTGGAAGATTTTGAAAGTTGGACAGGCAATTCTGAGTCACATTGAATTTGGTGAAAAAAAGATTTAAGCAGTGGGAGGGGATACACCATCTTCCCTGTCAAGGAAGTGGGCAGTGAATTCTGTCTTTAAAATTACATTTAAAAACTTAACAGACATCTAAGAGGGATTCCAACGATTATCTAATAAAATTATTCACTGTCTTCTACATGCTGGTAAAAGCTAGTTTTTCTAGTCTTCTCTGTCTGCCCCTTCAATGTTAGCAATTCGTATCCTAAGTGGATCTATTGGCCCCCAAACAGTCCTTCCTGTAATGGATTCGAAGGAAACCAGGATTTTGACCTGAATATGTGTTGGGGTCCAACTTCCATGACTCCATGGACTATAGCCCACCAGAATTCTCTGTCCATGGAATTCTCCAGGCAAGAATTCTGGAGTGGGTAGCCATTCCCTTCTCCACGGGACTAACCCAGGGATTGAACCGGGGGTCTCCTGCATTGCAGACAGAATCTTTACTGCCTGAACCACCAGGGAAGCCTATAGAAAGATGATGCTGTGAAAGTGCTGCACTCAATATGCCAGCAAATTTGGAAAACTCAGCAGTGGCCACNCTCTTGAGAGTCCCTTGGACTGCAAGGAGATCCAACCAGTCCATCCTAAAGGAGATCAGTCCTGGGTGTTCATTGGAAGGACTGATGTTGAAGCTGAAGCTCCAATACTTTGGCCACCTCATGGGAAGAGTTAACTCATTGGAAAACACCCTGATGCTGAGAGGCATTGGGAGCAGGAGGTGAAGGGGACAACAGAGGATGAGATGGCTGGATGGCATCACTGACTCAATGGACACGAGTTTGGATAAACTCCGGGAGTTGGTGATGGACAGGAAGGCATGTTGTAATGTGATTCATGGGGTTGCAAAAAGTCGGACACAAGTGAGGGACTGAACTGAACTGAACTGAACTGATGAGCTGGGGTGGAGCTGAGGCAGGGGCATAGGTGAGAAGGCATTTTGTTTCTACTGATAAAGATCCTGGAATATGAAAGAATGTGGGCCACCAGGAGGTCACTTCTGTGGCATCTTTGTTACATTTGGATACACTGTTCCTTTTGATTCTTGAAGATGGGTGGTTCTCTGAAGGTCTTAGGGTCTGATTTTGTGGTAGTTAGTGCTATTGCGCATTTGGCCTGGTTATAGAAAAAGACTTGAGGGTTTTACAAATTGCATTAATACAAAACTATCTTTGATTTTGAAAAGACTTTTTTTCAACCCAAGAAATGCTTGTCAAGAAAGCAAAGGTGGACAAGGGATAAATGAGTTTGGGATTAACAGATATATGCTACCATATATAAAATTAATAAAATACAAGGATTTATTTGTCTGTACAGCACCAGGGCTTCCCTGGTGGCTCAGATGTTAAAGAATCTGCCTGCAACATAGGAGACCTGGATTTGATCCCTGCATCAGGAAGATCCCCTAGAGAAGAAAATGGCAACCCACTTCAGTATTCTTGCCTGGATAATTCCATGGGCAGAGGAGCCTGGCAGGCTACAGTCAATGGGGTCACAAAGAAGCAGACATGACTAAGTGACTCACACATTTCCATTTACATCTACATAGCACAGAGAACTATAGTCAATATTGTCACAGTCTGTGTGAGAGTTGGAAAAGAATTTTGAGACAGAATGAGAGGAGACTAAACTTTACTAGAGTCAGAGATGCTGTTAGAATAGCAGCGTGGCTCAAGGGTGAGTTGAACGCTTTCCCACGCTTGCAGCCAATTTTTAGAGCCTCAAGACAGAGAAAATTCCTACTGGAATGGTGGCGTTAGGTGATTGGTTAGGATGCTATAGGGTGGATAGTAGGACTATTACATAATATGGGGTCACGGAACTGGCTGGTTTAGATCCAGAAGCTCATGGCAACAATTGCTATGAGGCTCTTGGTCACTTCCAGAGATTTTTATCCTATGGTACAGGGTTCCACACCTGCGACCTTGGTATAGGGCTCCACAGATATCTTATAGTAACCTATAACAACAACAACAACAATTTAATGAATATATGTATATAGACATGTACATATATACATATATAACCAAATCACTTTGCTATACACCTGAAACTAACACAATATTGTAAATCAACTATGTGAAGTGAAGTCACTCAGTCATGTCCAAAATAACATGTCCATGGACACCAGGCTCCTCCATCCATGGGATTTTCTAAGCCAGAGTACTGGAGTGGATGGCCATTTCCTTCTCCAGGAGATCTTCCCAACCCAGGGATCGAACCCGGGTCTCCCACATTGTAGACAGATGCTTTACCGTCTGAGCCACCACTTCAGTTTAAAAAAAAAAAAAAAAGAATAAAACAAAGTATCCAAGGTCTTTCTACCTTCTTACTCTCTACTTGTCTAAATGCAGTGTGCTTGAGA
>SJYV01024612.1:1244708-1286052 GCA_006410875.1 Neotragus pygmaeus | reverse complement strand
TTTGGCCACTTCATGTGAAGAGTTGACTCATTGGAAAAGACTCTGATGCTGGGAAGGATTGGGGGCAGGAGGAGAAGGGGACGACCAAGGATAAGATGGCTGGATGGCATCACGGACTCGATGGACGCGAGTCTGAGTGAACTCCAAGAGATGGTGATGCACAGGGAGGCCTGGTGTGCTGCGACTCATGCAGTCGCAAAGAGTTGGACACGANCTGGGAAGGATTGGGGGCAGGAGGAGAAGGGGACGACCAAGGATAAGATGGCTGGATGGCATCACGGACTCGATGGACGCGAGTCTGAGTGAACTCCAAGAGATGGTGATGCACAGGGAGGCCTGGTGTGCTGCGACTCATGCAGTCGCAAAGAGTCGGACACGACTGAGCGACTGAACTGAACTGAATTAATATGAATAACTATTAATGGTATACTTAACATTTTTTGGATTAAATTTTCAAAATTAATATATACTTCACACTTACAGTGGTTCAGATGGTAAAGAGTCTGCCCACAATGTGGGAGACCCAAGTTTGATCCCAGGGTCAGGAAGGTACCCTGGAGAAAGAAATGGGAGCACACTCCAGTATTCCTGCCTGGAAAATCCCATGGATGGAGGAGCCTGGCAGGCTATACAGTCCATGGGGCTGTGAAGAGTCAGAAACGATTAGCGACTAATCCTTTTCACTTTCACACTTACAGCTCATCTCGATTTGTGCTAGCCACATAGCAACTTGTGGCTAGTGGCAACCATATTGGACAGTATAGCTTTCTAACATGGGATCTGAAAATACCTCCCTCATAAGTGAGTCAAACCATATTAGGCTTTCACTGTTTGTTTCTCTGAAAATGATTGGTTGACTTTGGGCAAACCATTAATTTGGCATTTGCTTCATCTATCCTGGGGCTTAGCAAGGTCACATGGCCATAAAAATTATGACCCATTACTCAGTCCAGTCTGTCTCATCACCACTCACCATCCCCTCCCATCCCCTGACCACAGGCCTGGGCCTGAGATCTGCAAAACATACTCTCAGACATCTTAACTATGGCTGAATTTACTACAACAAGCCATGCCTCTGCAAGATTTATTAATTGAAGCATCACTAAAAATCTGGGGTCCTTAGAGTTTAAGGCTTTTGTCTTTTGCTATGAAGTTATTCTATCCTATTAGAGTGCTTTTTTTAGAATTTGAGTACTTTGAGTTACCTGATACAGTCACATCTTGCCCTGGGAACCCACTCAGGTTCACTTGCTAGTGGTGGGAGAAGGGAGGGGATGCCAGAGAGAGGGCAAATCCAGATTATCTGGGCATCCCACCTCCACATTAGGCTTATCCCTGATGTGTGATATTATCATTTGTTCCATCATGAGATTTTATTTGAACAAGTGAGTAAAAGTCGCTCAGTCATGTCCGACCCTTTACGACCCCATGGACTGCAGCCAGCCAGGCTCCTCTGTCCATGGGATTTCCCAGGCAAGAATACTGGAGTGGGTTCCCATTTCCTTCTTCAGGTTATCTTCTTGACCCAGGAATCAAGCCCAGGAAGCTGATAACAAAGTGTTTATCAAATGACAAAAAATAATACAATTTAGAAATAAGTTTGATATCCTTTATTCAAGTGAAAACTATCCAAGGACTAGGGGAGCACAGTCCATCATAAGCAGTGGAGCACCCTTCCTGGGGGATTTTGGGCAAAAGTTAATTTGTAGAACTTTAGAAGAGGCCTCGCTGAAACAGGGCCAGTTGGCCTGAAGGCCTTATAAGGCTGGTAGGTCCTATTTTCTGGTAAGGTAAGCTAAGGCTTTGCAGGTGGTGCTAGTGGTAAAGAATCCACCTGCCAATATAGGAGATGTAAGAGGTTTGGGTTAGATCCTTGGGTTGGGAAGATCCCCTGGAGAAGGACATGGCAACCCACTTGAGTAATCTTGCCTGGGAGAATCCCATGGACAAAGGAGCCTGGCAGGCTATGGTCCATAGGTTTGCAAAGAGTTGGACACCACTGCAGTGACTTAGCATACAAGCTAGCTAAAGCTGAGTTGGAAATTTGGAGTTGGTGTGTTAGGTTTCCTTGACAGTGTGGGCTGACTTGGGTTTTAATGTGTGATGTGGGCCCATACATGAATTAACTTTATCAGGTTAAAAAAAGTCTGAAACCTAGTTTCTGTCTTACCTTTAGTTTAGTCCCAGGATTTGCCCAAGCTTCCACAAACTGACCCCAGCCTCAGTGTATGTTTCTCCAAGACTAAATTATCTCCCCAAGTTTTACCTGTTGATATTAAGAGATTTTTTTTTTTTAATATTTATTTCTTTAGGCTGTCCTGGGTCTTAGTTGTGGCATGCAGGATCTTCTCAGTTGCAGCATGCAAGATATTTATTTGCAACATGCCAACTCTTATTTACAGCATGTGGGATCTAATTCCCCCACCAGGGATTGAACCTGGGCCCCCTGCATTGGGAGTAGGAAGCCTTAGCCACTGGACCACCAGGGAAGTCCCAGTATTAAGAGATTTTTGAAGAACTTACTGGAACTCATGCAACAGTGATAGAAATATCATTTTATAACTGAGGTCTATCGACAGGAGTGAACAGGTCATCCTGTGAGAATGTCATTTCATTTTGGCAGGTGTGGTCCTATGTGAGAAAAGAGCAGGATGAGGGGGGAAGCTTGGTTTTGCCACTTCTGTGACCCAAGGTGAACTACCTCAACAGGCCACAGCAATCCCCTGCCCAGCCCAGGAAAACAGGGTTGGTAGCTATCTAAAGGTTCCTTCTTTGGTCTTTCACTTTAGAATCAGCCTATAGACGTGACATTAGCAGAAGATGGACTTCAACTCCTGAGCACAGTGCAGAGTGCATTTTAAAGCATGAAATAACTTTATTCTGACCTTACCCCAAGTTACTCTCACAGCATCCGATGACCAAAAATTATTTTAGCCGCTAAGATTGATTTGTGTGCAAGACCCAGACAGTTTCCACCATTCACCCTGTTTTCTCAAGTCAAAGCTGCATTTTCTCTTGCTTAAAAAATTTGCATATTTTCTCAGTGCCTGTTTCTGACTCACAATAAACAATGCCCAGACCTCCTGCCAAAAAAATGTCCAAATGCGAAATAGTTGCTATAATAGTCGTTTTTGTGATGGCAACTTTGAGCTGTGTGCTTTTAAATTATAATTACTTTTTTTCCTTACAAAAAAAAAGTATCTGTCTTGATTGCTGTAATTATGATTCTATACTTGCAAACACTTATAAAAGATTCATGTCATTGCTGTGCTTCATAAAACCCATGCCCTTCAATAAGCTTCCTTTGGTGACTGTTTATATGTTTGTGTTTAATTTGTGGCAGAGAAATCTAATGAGAAGCCATTAATCACTGAGTGCATATAAAAATTTGTGTCCTTAACTAAATAGACCGAAGTGAATGGGGCAAGCCTATTATTGGCATGACAAGATTTAGAGTCACAGAACGTTGAAAGGGAAAGCGACTTGAGCAAAGTAACGTAGTCTAACCTCATTTTGGGCTTCCTTGATGGCTCATTCTGTAAAGAATCTGCCTGCAATGCTGGAGATAAGGGTTCGACCCCTGGGTTGGGAAGATCTCCTGGAGAAGGGAATTCAATCTCCTCCCGGACTCTTGCCTGGGAAAACCCACGGGCAGAGGAGCCTGGCAGGCTACAGTCCATGGGGTCGTAAGAGTTGGACATGACTTAGTGAGTCAACCACCACCAATCTCATTTTACAGATGACATGCAAATTTGGAAGGGGAGGAATTTGTGGTTTAGTGATTAAAAATATGATGCGAGCAGGAATGGGGCATCTAAATTCTAAACCTGGACCTGGCACTAAGGAGTCCTGGCACAAGCTGACTTGACTTCCTCATTCATCCTTCTTCTCAAAGATGATGCCTCGAATCCGTGGATTGATGAGGGGCTCCCCTGAGGGAGAGAGGAGGGGGACACTGAAATAGGTTCCAACATCCATCTCCTATCCATTCCATTAGAGCAGCTCCACTTGGATTTATTTTTTATTTTTTTGGCCATGTCACCCAACTCCTGTACTGGAGGGTAGAGTTCTAAACACTGGACTGCCAGGGAACTCCTCCTCCTCCTTTTAAAGTTTGATGTTTTCTGAGATCCTTTCTTCAAGTTTTAGCACTGGAGATGAATTGATAAAATTTTTCATATTTGTGGCTGTGATAATGTGAACATTTATTCATGTAATAACTTCTACTTAACCAAGCAGCCTTCTGTATTAGTGACTGGGTGTGCAGTAGCTGTAAAGACAGACTCTGCTCTCAAAGAGCCCGCAGTCTAGAAAGAGAGAATTACAGAACAGGGTGGCAATCACTCTGGAAATTTAAACCCCGGGAATCTTGGGAGCACATAGAAGGGGCAGTCAACCCTATCAGGATTTGAGGAGGAAGAGAAGGAAGAGGAGAAGTTTGGGGTTGACTTTCCAGAAGAAAAAACGGATGGTGGACATTCCTTTTAATATTCTTTACTTTCTTTTCTCTTTGTCTTAATGAAAGCTACTGGGGACTTCTTATGGAAAAAGATGAGAAACCAAACTTCCGAGAACTGTTAAGAGCTCTTGTCACTCACTGACTGTAATCCTGGGCAAATTGCTTAATCCCTATGAAACTCCATGTCAACATCTGGATATACAGGGCCAGTAATGATAGAATGTTCCACAAAGCACTATCACAAAGATCGAATTAGATAATGTGTGTAAAAGTGTTTATAAAAATATAAAGCCCTGTAAAAATGTGGACTATCATTATTGCTAACACTCTGCAGAAAGCTTTAATTCCCACTGACCTACCCGATCTTTCCCAATTACACCAAGATTCTGGTCCTGTGGAGGGCTGGCTCACTTCGAACAACTGGGAAGAGAGCCATTTCACAATATGAGTCATAATTAATAGCAATAAGGCTTGTGAAATCTTCATTAAAAAGCAGACCGTCTTTAGTCTTAGGATGAAGAGAATGTGTTACATTTCTGTAAACCATCATTGTGTCCAACTCTTAGCTAACTTGGGATAAAATGGTTGATATAATTTATTGCCACCTCCAGATTTATTGAGGGGGAGTCCTGTTGTTCTTTTTCTCTCTTATAGTGGAATTCCCTAGGCGTCTGCCCTTGCTCAGACCACTTCTTAAACCTCTTCAGGGGTCAAAACGTTAAAATGTTCTAGAGAAACCCACTGGTAACTAAAAGGAGTGAAGTGGGTGGGCCCAGAGATCTGGAAAGAAATTGCCTCTAGGAGAGGTGGTCTCAGTTTAATTCCAGCCTGTCTGTTGAACCTCCACACCTTGAGGTTGTCAGTGTAATCTTTTCTTATCTTTAGATGTGAGTGTGAATCATTCCAGTTTGTAAAGGCTCCTCTGTCCCCCTGGCTTCCTTACTCAAGTCTTGTTCCCTTAAAAGGTTTGCATCAATCTAAACCCAAAATCACTCCAGTGATTAAATCCTGTGGCTCCCTCTTGCTTAGGAGTAGAGTTCAAGGTTTTTTAATTTAGTGTTCTGGCTCCTCTGTAAGTTACCCTGAAGAAGGGCATGGCAACCCACTCCAGTATTCTTGCCTGGAGAATCCCATAGACGGGGGAGACTGTCGGGCTACAGTTCCTAGGATCCCAAAGAGTCGGACACCACTGAACGACTTAACACACCGACAGTAAAAATAATGTTGAGCTAGGCATAGCTTCTCCAAGAGTCTCTGAGTCTCAGAGGAAGACCTGGAAAATAAGGCTGCAGGACAGTGTTCCCATAACTCTGTGGGCCGCCCCCACTGCCCACTGAATAATAATTACAGATGGGTTTGTGGACTCCTAGAGAAAAGGGGCTGGATTTTGGAGCACAGCATTTGTTCAAGGTTTGTTGAATGAGTGACTATGATAAAGGTTGCTTATAGTTGTTCAACTCTTTGCAACCCTATGGACACTTTCCTGCCAGGCTCCTCTGTCCCTGGAATTCTCCCGGCAAGAATACTGGAGTGCATAATCTTTCTTTTCTCCAGGGGATCTTCCTGACCCAGGGATCAAACTCGGGTCTCCTGTATTGCAGGCAGATTTCTTCACCTTCTGAGCTACCAGAGAAGCCTAGCTGCCCACTAAAATTGGGATTTTCAGGCTTCTCATAGGTTCAAGATAAACCCAATCTGTTAAAAACTTAACCAGAATTCACCACCAACTTTTTGTTGTTTTGCTTTTTACATTCGGGCTCAAAAGGAAAAAAAAATTAAGACAAAATGAGAGACCAGCTACCATAAGTACTATTTCTATGCCTGCTACCTCCAGTACTTTCACTGGAGTTAAATAAGTCCCCTTCATTGTCCTAATATTCTACAATTTTCAAACTGTAGAAGGAAAATTGACATTCCTTATGGTAATCCTAAAATGTAAACTATTTGAGCAAGAATGGACAAAATCTCCCATGAAATTACAAATTAAAGTGAAAAATATTCAACAAAAGTTAAAAGGGTTTCTAATCACATTCTTCCTCAAATTCCAGAATTCCCTTATCTTGAATGCTGAAATTTGATGGTTCTGTACTATGTTACAAAACTTACTAATATCTCATACTTCAAACTAATGGAAATTCAAGGATAGGTTGGATTTGGTTGTTTCTTGTTATTGTGACATTTCCCCTCACCTCCCACCACCCCAATGAATTCACCTACAACATACTTTATAATAGCATGTTCAAAGAAAATTCTTGAAAGTTTTCAAAAGAAATAGCGTTTGCCACATCTTTTTTTTTTTTTTTTAACTCTGGAATAGAAAAATTAATATCATTTCCTGGTCCTGTGTCTCCTACCCACAGTAGCATTAAATACAATACATACAGAGACTTGTTCATAATTTCTTGCTGTTTAGTTTATTTAGTGTTTCTATGAAGGAAAAAAATGTTTGAAGGCTCAAGGGTCTTATTTATAAAGTACAGGAAAAGGAAGAAATATGTGTTGAGTAAACCCAAGTTGTCCCGAGGGCATTATTGCTGTAGCTTTCCAAAAGAGAAAGTGGTACTTAAAAGTAGTAATTCCTAATATTTCCCCCAGACTACACCCTTGTAATTCAGATGAACTCTGAACTGAGACTCTTTGCATCTCATTTTCTCAACAGGTTTTTATTATAGCCAACAAAACTTTCACTGGTGAATTACTTCCCTTTTCTGGGGTTCACCAGACTCCTATAATGCCTGTGCTAACTAAAATAACCAAATGGTTTTTAACTAAGATTTGGGGATTAGAAAAAAAGGGATAAAAAGAGGGCACTAGAGCCTTCTTACCTCTATACTAACCAAAGTATGGTTTTCTAATCCCTTTTCTTGTCCCCTACTCCAAAACAACCAGAAATAAAAGATGGAAATGCCACTTGGCTTGAAATTCCATTTAAAATTATATAAAGATTTCTCTTTTAAGCTCTCTGAAATACAAGACATTTCCACAAGAAATGTGGACAAGTTAGTCTTAAATCCATGGCTCACAGAGGACTTAGTGTAGTGAATAAATGCTTTAAAATGTAGTCAAGGCATTGAGAAATGGCGCCTAGGCCAGAAGTGCCAACATAAAAGGCCATTTTGTTTGTTGCCAAGTGTTATTATGTCACTTATTCATAAGAGTTACATTTAATATTAACTGTGTATTAGGTATAAAACCCGTTCTTGCTCTCAAAGAACTTACAATTTAGTTGAGAAGCCAGAAATTTTACCAGGATTTTTTAAAAGAAAAGAGTGGTAGGAGACTTGTAATTAAATGTTAAACTATGTGATACAGATGCTAAGTGATCTAAGAGATAAAAGAAAGACTGCTGAGGGTTGGGACTGCCAAGAGCATATATTTTCAATAAACCCTTAGAATGATGCAATTTTAAAAGTTGTTGTAATTGCTGCTAATTTATACTTTTAGCATTTACATGATTCACCATTGCTTTCCAACCAGGAGATGTTCAAAAAAGTATAAACATGCAACAGTTGAGACTTGGCAGGAGACATATCTTCAGAATCTCCCTGGATTTGCTAATGAGAGAAAAAGATATACTTTCTTGTTGGAAAACAGACATAAGAATTAAGCGGATTTTGTATGGGGAATATGAGATTTAATAAACAGGAATACAGAACTCTGGCTGTGATTTTTGGTATGAGTTTTGTTTCTATTAAACATTTGTCTTCTTGCTAAACAAATTCTAAGTTTTGGAGTTGAGTCAAGCTCAAAAACTTTTTTTTTAATTTTTAAAAATCTATTTTCACTTTCTTAAGAAAGGTGGACTAGAAGTGCAAGTTACAGTCTCAAAGAAATGAGAATTTTCTAATTCCTAAAAAACGAAGGGGCAGGTGGGGGTGTAGAGGACATTTAGCATCCTTTAAAATTGAGGCATCTGTCTGCATAGCAAATTTATCTTTTGAAATTACGAAACTTCAAGTGTGCATTTATACTCTTGGTCTTAAAATACTTTTTACTTTAGTAGTCTAGCAAAGATCTTGGTCTCTTTGCGTTTCTTACCTTTTTAAATCTTTGCCATCAGACAATTTGAGCTAAATTAGATGTGTTAGAATAGAGTTTTAACTGCTAAAATAGAGGCATGTCTCATCTTGTGTTTTGAGTAAGTTTAGTCAAGTTTAGAGCATTATAGCATTTTTTTTCTCCATACTTGATTGCCTTCTGGATCTTCCCAAGAAATGTCAGTTATTTCCCCAATTCTAAGAAGAAGAGCTCTTTCATAATAAGTGTACAACCAGGCAAAAGAGCACACTCGTGTTTCCTTAAGGGGAGGAAACCAGCAACAATGTGAGATAATTAAATTTAGCTCCAGAAATCTCTTCTTTGAAACGTTCTAATCAAGACTTCAAGCTTTCTGAGTGTGTGTGAGCTTTATTCTTCAATTCTTCCTGGTCCCGGTTTTGCATTTCTAATGAAAGTGAACTGACAAAGCGGCAAAGTGGTCTAAGGAGCAAAACAAAGCCAACAAGCAGGCTTCTGGTGCGCCAAGATTAATCAATATTCCAGAAACCTCGGGTTTCTCCCCTCCTTCCCTGCGGTGTTTTCATTTTTCCCCACTCCCCCTTTCCCGGGCACAGACTCCGCCCCTTTTCTTAAGTTGCCCCGATAGTAATTTGCAGTTTCAGAGCACATGCACGCCTTGCTCGCGGCGTTCTGTTGCTCTGCCGTACCTGCTGGGAATTCACCTTGTCATTGCCTGGGGTATCTTCCACCCGTTACAAAATCCGAAAAAGGTAAGTCTGACGTCCTGTATTCCTGCTGGGCTTAGTTTCTCATTCCATCTCTCTGCCCCTGTATTTTGTTTCCTAGGCAGAGGAGTAGCGAGAGTAAAAGCTAGCCATTTTGGTAGATAAAGTCCATGTTCGTGATTTAATGCAAGGAGCGAGTGGTGTCTATTTACGCCGCGTCCTCTCTTAATTTGGAGTTGAGTCATTCAGGGTGGACTGGGGGCAGATTGTGGTTCCGGCGCTAGAAAAGAATCAAGGCTGAGCTGGTCTGTTTAAAAGTGACTGGGTAAAGGGAATGAGAGATCAGTAGAGGGAAAAAAAATCTGGTCGGTCTCTCGCGTCTCCTCTGCTTTACTTCTCCCTAAACGTTTAATCTGCTATGAAGTCTTGAACGACCTGTACGTCTTATTACCACTGACCCCAACCTGCAGTTTTATTTAAAAGTCAAAGCTGTTAGGGTTGTTTCCCCCACCCGCCCCGCACTTGAATTTGCCAAAAGCTTCCGAGGAGTCCCTCGCTTTCTAGTTACTTCCCCCACGGACGCACACGCTGGCTGTTCGCCAGATACACACGTCCACAGGCACCACTGCTTTTTACTTGGATTTATTGTGGGAAAGGTTATGGATTAGAAATCTTGTAAAACAGCAGGAGGAATTTCTTGATCTTTCAAAAGAGCTGATTTCTACCAAGGGGAGATTTACTTAGATATATCTGAATAACCTAGGAGCACTTTAAAGAAACTGGAAACCACACTAACTGTAATATTTGGAATGAAAATTGGGCTCATCTCTTCATCTGTTGTAGAAAGCCTAAATTTTAAAACACAGAGAAGTGGGTGATAGTTTCCTTAGAAGACTTCAGCCTGTTTGCCACAAAGATAAATGTTACTCTGTACTTCTACTTGTGACAGAAATGTAAATGAATTATTATTTCAGATCATTTATAAATATGCCCAGCCCACTTTGCTCATTTCGTGAAAAAAGCTAAAAAGTTGCCATGTGAAAGAGTCGTTCTTTCTCAGGGCCTGTGGGTACTTGTGTTCTTTGCATAAGCATATTTACTATTGCATGTTATCATGACTTTTTTCTTAATGAAGGAAATAGTTACTTTATTATATATAACAGAAACCTGACTGAAATCACAACATCTTAATTCATTTTATTGAGCTAGTTATGCCTTTGCCGTGTATACAACATAAGCCATTAAGTATAGCTATTGAGCATTTCCTGTGCATTTAATTCAGTTGGACATTTATTGAGGGTGAAGCCTGTGTAAGGCGCCCAGCTAGGTTCCAGGGGATCGGGTTGGGGTAGGTGTTGTTCCGTCACACCCAGCTCTGATGAGCCCTTTTATAGCTTCACTGGAGAGGGAAGGACAAATTTTTTAAAATGTAACACAAGTTCCTGCTCATATATTCTAACACAAGTTCCTGCTCATATATTCTGGATTTATGCACATGTCTCACACGTGGCTCAGTAAGATATCCACATTCAAGCCCTGAGCTCTGGCATTGCTGCTCTCCAGTCCTTGATTCCTCGTGAGATCATGTAGTTTGCCAGCTTCCCCTGGTGTGAAGCAGCCCTGATTTTTCACCCCTGGAGGCTGTAACTCTTGTCTCTTTCTCTCCTGTCTAGTTGTGTTCTTTAACACCAAAGAGGACTGGCTTTCTGGGGCTGATTTCGTGACATTGAAGTTCAAAGCAGAGACACTCTAGAGAAGTAAAATATGACGAAAAGCAATGGAGAAGAGGCCAGGTTGGGAGGCAGGATGGAGAGATTCCAGCAAGGGGTCCGTAAACGCACACTCTTGGCCAAGAAGAAAGTGCAGAACATCACAAAGGAGGACGTTAAAAGTTACATATTTCGGAATGCATTTGTGCTGCTCACGGTCACTGCAGTCATTGTAGGTAAGTCATTTGATAATAAAACCCCCTTCCAAAAAAAAAAAAAAAAAAACACCCAACTGGATCTTGTTTCTCTGGGGCATCTGACTGCCTGGGAAAATTATCAGATGAACTGATTGTAGGTATTCAAAAGGACCGCCCAGGGTTTCCTCTGAATTGGAAGATTCTTTTTTTTCCCCTTTATATGACAGTCTGTAGGCACGTTTGGAACTTTGATAAAGATCTGGGAATCTGAAGAAGCATCCTTAAGCATTATGCAAATCAATTGATTGTGTGGAGAAGGGAAATAAATCAAATGTTTTTCCATCTTATGTAAGAATAAAAGAGGATAATTTAATCATTAGGCCTGAGCGGTCAAATAACAATAAAAACAAGCAAACACAGTAGATCTGGCCAAAATGTGATCGTTATACAATGTAACTTTCATTTAAAACTAATTTACACAATTAGTATACCCAAATTGAGACACAGGTCCCTGATAGTAATTATATTCTAACTGATGCTGACTTGAAGCTGAGTATCAACTCTTAGACTTAGAATCTTTTTTGTTTGCACTCTCTCTCATCCGGTGACTGGGAAAGGTAAATTTTGGAAAATGTTAACACAAATCTCTCATTCATTCATTGCCTCTAAGTGCTTACATAAATGGCTATAACTCTTTTGAAACATTTTAGCCTCTTACTAATTTAGCATTGTTGACATCAATCTGTACAAATAAAACATTATTGTTTTGCTTGATTTATTGTTATCTGAAATTACAGTTCATTACTTGTGGGTAGCATGAAGTGAAGTCGCTCAGTCGTGTCCGACTCTTTGCGACCCCGTGGACTGTAGCCCTCCAGGGTCCTCCGTCCATGGGATTCTCCAGGCAAGAATACTGGAGTGGGTTGCCATCTCCTTCTCCAGGGGATCTTCCCGACCCAGGGATGGAACCCAGGTCTCCCGCATTGCAGGCAGATGTTTAACCTCTGAGCCACCAGTGGGTAGCATTAATTTTCCTTTAAAATGTGGTTGAAGAAACTCCATACTTGGGATTTTTGACTGAACCAATATAAAAGTCCTTAGGCTAGTAAACAGATAAGCCAATGCCATGCTGTTAAAAAACAAAGAAACAAACAAACAAAGCTTAAATCTGCCACCAGAAGAGGTTTTACTCTCTAACTTGAAGTTTGCTAAAATCTCCATCAAATATAAGAGGTAATGACAAAACAACTAAGAAATTCTGTAGCGTGTAAATATAATTGTAACTTTATCCCCCAAAATGGGATTCTTAGATCACAGACAAATATGAATATAGTAGAAGAGTAGTTTGGCACAAGACTTTAGATATATTCCATTTCAGTATCATTGGCTCCTTTTAGTAACTGTTGTTGATTAATGAGCGTTCAATTAATTCTAGAGATGTTCCAAGGGAAAGTGTCTTGACTGACTAGAAGTAATGGCTTTCTTTAGGTTGCCAGGTTTGAGTACCTTCCTGGAAGAGGTATTTCAGTGCTGTGTCACTGTCTTGGAAGTTGATGTAAAATACATTATTTTCCATGAATTACAGTCATTGTCAAGCCAACTAATTGCTGCATAATACTAACAGTGAACATTTATACAGCACTGTGCTAGTTACTTTCTAGGTGTCTTGCTTATATTAGCTCACTTAATCTGTAAACAAACCTGTGAAGACTGTGGATAGGTATGATTACTCTGATCTTCATTTTACAGTTGAGGAGACTGAGCATGGAGAGATCAAGCAACTTGGCCAACATCACACAACTAATAAATGTTAGAGCTGGCAGTGAAACTCAGGCTGTCTACAGTGAGAGGTGATTTCTCTTAACTGTTCTGCCATCTTGCCTCTCTGCTCTCCTGACTAGTTTATATCTTATGAGAGTTGCCAGGAAGAAAAATGCTGCTGTGTCTTGGTAGAAGCCAATTACCAAGCAATGCTAGATGCATTCACATAGCCTTGTAATTTTGCTATATGATTTACTCAGTTAAATTCAGCAGAAAACGTATAATTCTCCTACAAATGATTAAGCTGCATCCCTATCATTAATTTAACAAATTCCCATTTATTTTGTAACCCTATCCATATAATAATAGAGCTTAGTGATACTGGTGTATGTTTGGAAAAGATGCAGAAACACTGATTCAAAATGGTGTTCTAAACACAAGAGATCGATTTCTACGACAGAAGGGTTTCATTTAAAGAATAGAGAAAGAAAAAAATGATAAAAACCTGAGCATGGAAAGCCGACTGATGGAGAAGGAAGTTCTTAAGTGACTAAAAAGAAATAAAATCTCTAATAGAAGGAAGATAATCCCAGATTTAAAAGTCCATTTTCTCTTTGAGTTCTGGGATCATTTCCTAGCCCAATGAGGCGTTCCTACAATTTGTGAGATTTGTGATGAGTTGGCTGAGCTGGGGTAGATAGCTTGGCAGGTTGCCCTCGGTGTTGGCTTTACTAATGGAAACTGAGGAGGTAGAAGTAAGGAGAAGAAGCCACTAACAAAGAAACAAATAAAAAGAGCTCATTGACAGTCAGAGAGACCACTGAGTCTACACCAAAGACTTGGAATCTCAATTTAGTAGCAAACAGATTTAGGAAAGAAGGAAGAAGCTTCGGTTATCTCTTGGTGCCTCTTCCATAGCGTGAAAACATGAATTTAGCTTGTCACTGGTACATGTCTACATCAACCTTAAAGAAATATTAGGAAAAGGACATGTCTGTGCATGTCTGCTCAAATTTATTTGCTGCAGCATAAGAAAAGACTGGGAAGTTACTAGGAAGAAAGAAGAAAATAGTTTCTTTCCCCAAAGGTGAAATGAGACAAAAGAACTATAGCTATTACTTAGTTTTCGAATTCTTAGGTCTGGGTTGCTTTTACAAAGAACGAGTGGAAAAACCTACATATTGGGGTGAATTTTTTATTCCAATCTATTTTATCTTTTTGAAATAAAGTAAATGTTCACTTAGCGTGTGGAAATAGAAACTAGAAAAAGAGAGAAAGAATAGAGACATGTAAATCCACAGCTCAAAAAAGTAGAGAATTATAAATATTAATATTTCCATCGCAGTTCCTCTACAAACACAGGCATAGAACTACATGAACAATTTGATGTCATTTCTAAGTGATATCAAAAGTCTGAACGTGCCAGGTTGCAAGGCCCATGTAACAGGAGCAGGTTAGCAGCCTAAGAGAAGGCCGTGCCAAGTGCCAGAGGTCTTTAGGATAGTTCCTCATGCAAGCATTAGATGAAGTGTCTTCCCGGGCGATTGCAGACAGCTGTCTGACAAAAGCCATACCGAGAAAAGTGGTCACTGTCCTTCTTTCTCCAGGAAGCATTTTCTCATTCTCAACTGTGGTCAGTTGTGTTTGAGTGACCTCAGCCCTCTCCCTGAAAGAAAGGAAAATCCTTTGTCATGGTCAAATCCCAGAGTGTTACTCATTTCGTGTACAGGGAATGAAGAGAAAATAAAGTGAAATCTCAGGCCAAAGAATTATGAAGAAATGGGTCTTAAGATCAGCTTCAAGGGGAGGGAATCTTTAAACAGAGTTGGCGGAGAATTCGATGGTGGTTTTACCTGAGGAAGTTCGCAAATACAGCACCTAGCACCTTTTTTTGCTGTTGGCCTTAAGACAGACAGACACATACACACACCCCGACACACATACACAATGTTAATGTTTAGACTCTTCTTTATGTGACTTTGAGAGAAATTGGTGACTTTTTAAGAAAGAAAACCTGCTGACTGAATGTGTATATTACATTTCCCACCATTCCCTGACACTCTTTGGCAATACATTTCAATTGCACTAAAATTGAGTACAGTTCAATAATATCTCTGAAAGGATGTGCAAGAAATGAGCCATCATGACTGCCACTTGGGGTAGAATTTGGATAGGTGGGGAGTAGGATGGAAGGAATGTTACTTTATCCTAAATAAGTTTTTGTATAGTTTAAAATGTTTTAAGGGCTGATTAGCTCAGTTGGCTAAGGCGTGATGCTAATAAATGCTTTATACCACATTCACGCATTACCCACTGTGATCTATTATTTGCTGAATAAATAAGTTAATTTTTTTAAAGATTCAGTATTATTCAGTGATTTAACAAATATTGGATAGTGTATATCTGGCCCTGTGCTTTGAGATGAGGAGTCTCTGCCCTCCAGTCATTTAGTAGAAGAGATGGATGAAACATGAGATGACAAAGTGATATACAGTGTTCAGATATCGTAATAGAGGAGTTTGTAGCATTCTTTAAAATGAGATCATATTTGTATATACAGTGCTGTATCATATATGAGGTCTTCCTGTGTGGGTACTTTAGAGATTCTACTGTATTATTAACACCACACTTGGAGCCCTAGATGTGTCATGTGGAATAATTTTTTTTTAAACTGCGGCTTTTGATGAAGGATAGATCTGGGTTCATTTGCCGGCTGTACTTAATCACTGTGTGAACCTAAATAAGGCGTTTAGCTATTCTGAAGTTTCAGTTTCCTCATCTATCATTATATGTATAATATATATTGTGAACACTTACATGGTGCCAAGCAGTGCTAGAGTAAGCCAGGGAGAGAGGTATTTTATTCTCGTTTTATGGATGAAGAAACTGAAGGTCAGCCACAGTTGATGCACAGTTGATGCATTTTGACCACGTTTCAAACCCACCCTTCTGTCTCCAAGTTCATATTCTTACCCACCACAGTGTTCTGGGTGTTCATCTCTGCTCTCAGGAAATGTTCATTCTTGTTTTATCACAATAGTTAACTAAGGATGTGCACTGACACATCAACACGAGGCGTGGAAAGGAGAGATTGAATCGACAGTTCAGAACAAGGGTCACTCCTGAATCCTGGTGGTTGATTACATGTGAGTTGACAGAGAAAGTGGACTGCAGGTGAATCGTCCGATTTCTGGTTTGGGTGCCTGAGTGGTAATGGTGCCACCAGTCATGGTAGAAGGAAGATGGGGGAAATAAGCTGAGTTTTGGACATACTGAGTTTGAGATGCAGGCTGCCACTGCAGTGGAGATACAGTGCAACAGGCTCACAGAGATTTGGATGGTAGCCTTACCATCTCCAGGCCTAGTGAAGACAGGCTCTGTCTTTGAAGGTAATGAATAATGATCAGTGAATCAGGTTATTCTACTATATAAACTACTCTGTAGGTGAGTCTATTCTGAGAGCAGTATTAACTCCAGGGCCCTTCTTTATGACTAGAAGCAGTAATCTCCCAGAAACACTGTAGTGGTATTCTGAGCCTCGCACATGTAACACAATATCCAGCTGAGTCAGTTTAGCTCAGCAGGTTCATCAATGTGGTGACCTATCAGCTGCTGCCCTGAAGTGACAGGTCTTGGGACCAAAGTAGCCGATTGAGTTAGTGACCCCCTGCTGACACCTTCCACCTTACTAAGAGAAGGGCATCTCCTCTCCGATTGAATAACAGGAATCCAAAGAATGGTGGATGGATTTCTGTTTCCTTCAACACTTCCTGGCAAAGAGAAGAAGAGAGAGAGAGCTTCCGGAAGCTTCAGGGAGGGTGGCTCCCAAGGCAGGCCCTCCCCTGGTGTTACCAAAGCCCAGCTATTTGTGGTCACACAACGGAGGCTCCCCAGGCAGAGGGCTGAATGGGAAGGGTTAGGCTTTCGGAGCTGAGAACCACAATGCCCTGCTCTAAAGAGATGACACAGGGATTGAATATTAGGGATTAGAATCTGAATTTTTTTTTCTTTTTTATCTACTTTATCTTCTCTTCCAGGGAGCAGAACTATAGAAAAATTGCCAGGGACAGCAATAGCAAATAAGTGACTTGCATTAGCTGACTTGATCCTAGCCCTCCCCATACCCTACCTTCTCTGCAAGCATTCCAGGGAGCTGCCTCCTGTCGTGGGGACAGAGTCCAGGACTGGAGAGGGGAGTGGATCAGAGCTATGGATTCTGGAGTCAGACACTCAGGGCTATGTCCCACTTCTGGAACTGAGCCTCTATTTCCTTGCGTGTAAAATGAAATAATTATAACACCTATCTGCCAGGATTTATATCCCAGTTCTGCCATTTACAACCTTGTAACTTCCTTAAATGCTTGGCAGACAGAGTGTCTGTAGGAACTGTCCACACTTTTCCTTTGCTTCCCATCTTTGCTATGGCATCAAGTGGAAATATGCACAGGTTTGATGATGCTACTTGGTCAGAGGACGGAGACTCAGGAGTGAGGGAGGCCTAGGAGCTGGAAGCAGAGAAGTCAGTCACCTGGTTTAGGTCTGGAAGTGGCTTCTGTTTCCTTGGCTAGAGAAAAGAGCCAAGAGAGTTGTAGGAAGAGACCTAATAGTTGTTAAGGGCTCTGAGAGCAGAGATGAAAGCCTCAGAGTAAGTGACACCATCCTTATCTGTTCCTTATCTACCTGGCCTCTTGGGTCAAAGCAGAAAGCAATCTCCAGGCAACCGCTATCACTGCACAGCTTGCTCAATGCAGGTAGTACGTGACAGCTGAGGCCCCTCTCAGGAAAATGGGAAGTTGCTGGAAAAGTGGTTTCAATAAATGTTGTAACATACTGAATAGCTCATTTTTGTTCCTAGCACTTGGGAACCCATCAGAGAGTCCATCGCCTCCCTGATTTCCCTTTTCTCCAGCATTTTGGTGTCTTCCTTGTTGTTTAGTCACTAAGTCATGTCCGACTCTTTTGCAACCCCATGGATTGTAGCCAGTCCAGCTCCTCAGTCCATGGGATCTCCCAGGCAAAAATATTGGAGTGGGTTGCCCTCTCCTTCTCCAAGGGATTTTCTTGACCCAAGGATCAAACCATGTCTTCTTCATTGGCTGGCAGATTCTTTACCACTGAGCCACCAAGGAGGCCCATTTTTGGTGTCGACTATTCATTAACTGTCGCCGCCCCATTGGAGTGGGGGCAGGAAAGCTGAGGGGCTCTGGAAACTTGGAGAAAATGTTGCTGGTTTCTAACAGAGCTGGTAGAGGTTGTTTTGAAGTAGGGGTAAGGCTTAATGTGGTTGTAAGATTATCTCTAGGTTCTATTTTCTTTCTGTTAAATCAGATAAGGAGAAAACTGAGCAGGCAATTTCAAATCTGTTTCTGTTAAAAGTAGGCCGTCAAATAAGTAGATATGTTCAGAACAATTACCTGCAATAATAATACTGCCTTCCATTTTTCTGTGTCACTTTACAGAGCGCTTTCTGTTTGCCCTCTATAGCAATGCAAGTCCAAGGCCAGTTCATCCCCTCTTCTGATTAGTATCTGGGAATGTCTGGAACACAGCTAGGAAAGTGCTAAGAATCTAAAGGTCCTGCTTACAGACCCTGCTCTGCCATCAGCTCCCCTTGTGACTTTTTAAATTTTTTATTTATTCTGTTTTCGGCTGTGCCCGGGCTTCATCATTTCATGTGGCTACTCTCTAGTGGCTTTGTGCAGGCTTCTCGTTGCAATGGCTCCTCCTGTTGGGGAGCGTGGACTTTGGATCTCATGGGCTCAGCAGTTGGGGCCCACAGGTTTGGTTGCTCTGTGGCACGTGGACTCCTCCCAGACCAGGGATCGAACCCATGTCCCCTGTCCTGGCAGGAGGATTCTTAACCACTTAACTACCAGGGAAGTCCTCCCTTTATGATTTAAAACAAATCTCGGGTCCTCACAAATTCTCACCGTGCATACATGCTAAGTTACTTCAGTCGTGTCCAATTCTTTGCGACCCTACGAACTGTAGCCTGCCAGGTTCCTCTATCCACAGAGATTCTCCAGGCAAGAATACTGGAGTGGGTTACCGTGCCCTCCTCCAGTGGATCTTCCCCATCCAGGGATCAAACCTGCATTTCTTACATCTCCTGCATTGTCAGATGGGTTCTTTACCCCTAGCACCACCATCAGCAAAATACATTTGGACTAATGTCTGCTGCCAGCTCCACAATTCTATCATTTAAAGTCTAATTTGCCTTCCTCTAAAGCTATATATGAAATAAGATACAAGAGTGTTTGCAGCCCATGACTCTGTATCATTGCAAGGACCTTTTTCCTGAACTCATGATCTCCCAACCCATTTGAGCCAGTCTCTCTAAACTAACAAGCAGCTGCCTTCGCTTGCTTCACATTCTTGGCTGTCAAGTTCCTGACTCTGGGTAATGGCCAGTGTTTCCTAAGCAATGTTCGAGGACACACGTGAGGCATACCTCTTCAGGAGTCACTTCCAACCTTCCATCTTCTGCTAACCTATCATAGGTCCGAGGATGAAAATTTCGGGTGTCTGTTTTTGCTATAGAGTAAACAAGGTTGTGAAGAGCCTACGCTATTTGGAAGAGGCAACTGGAATTCAAGCCTTCTCTTTCTCAAGCTGTACATTCCAGGTGTTAGAGTTCTTGATATTTATGGAACACTGGGGTGCCATCATTCATCAGGTATTTGATCTGGCAGCGAGGTGAGCTGTATCATTGCTATGAGATGTGGAAACACGGAGAGCACTCCAGCACACAAAGTATTGCCATTGTACTGACTGAGGATAAAAATTATGAGTTTTATGTCAAGCTTCAATGCAATCAAAGCAGCCCAGAGCAGATTCCCTAGACCAAGAATATTCCCATCACTAGGCCCAACCAAAAATGTGCTCAAGTTGTTTTGAAAGCAAAAAGAAAAGAATAAAACCCCCAAAAGTAGATAAAGAAAGTTATACCCTGGCTGAATGAAGGCAAGGTTTCCTCTGTGTGGCTTATCAAAGAGTTGAAGGTAAATTTAGGAGCAGCGAGATGAAAGGCACACTTGAATTTTGAATTTCAAGACTGAGTCCCTGTCTCCTGAGAGGACAGCTTCATTCTTCTTGGCCCCAAAGAGAGTTCTCCAGTTCTCCAGCAATGATTCCAGGCCACACACTGCTGTCTCTTCTCAGAGAGAAAACAGCGGCTATTAATGACAGACTTTCTATTCAGAATCTTGTAAGACGAAGCTCATTTGTCCCTAATGAGAGTCGAGATGGACAATTACTGCCCTTCTCACCCTGAGATGATGGCCTCTGCGTTTAGACCCATTGCATCATTGGAAATTCCATCTTTAAAGCAAGGTAGGCAAAACCCCAGAGATCCATGTGTTTGTTGCTATCTTCAAAGTGTTGATAAACGTGAAGACAAAGAAAGAAAGAAATTATGTCTTTTTAGGGATGCCTATGACCCTAGTTGGTTTTTTTTTTTTTTTTTACTTTTGTCTTAGATTTGCTTTTTTAAGGCAAATGAAGCAGTCCTGTGCTAAAGTTGAGATTCAGTAAACTTGCCAGGGCTTTGTAATTTCTGATATTGGGATGCTTTACACAACACGGTGGATGAGGAAAGAGCATAGCTTTGCCGAGCTGTTGAGTCTCCGAGTCTTCAGTTCTGGGGTGCTTGTAACTCCAGCTAATTGGGTGAATCAGCACATTAGCCTCAGATGACTGAGTTAAAGCTTTTTCAGAGTCACTTCCTCGTCTCCAGAAAAAGAGCCTTTGGTCAAAAAGTGATCCACTCAACTGTAAGTCTGAGCACAACTAGCGTCTCCTCTCTCCATGACCGAAGTTAAGTAAATTCATTATTAAAATAGATTGAGGACAAGCCGACCCAGACCCAGAATGACCTTTTAGAAAGATCCGGGCATCAAGCAGAAAATATGTAAGATAGAATTCCATCAAATTGCTTTTTGTAGTTGTAGACCATTTTTGTGTGTTTATTTTGTTATTTAACTTATGAAATAAATCACACTGCCCCAAATCAAAAAGAACAAAATTGAAATAAAAGTGTCACGGCCACCAAAACCCTTCTCCAGGGATCTCATTTGCTTTGTTATCAGTTTCCTCAGTGTATGTAGAGTGATTTTATGAGCATAAAAATAAATTCATATTGATTTTTTTTGGTCTTTTCCAAATAGTAGCATAGTATATATAGCCCATTT
Source organism: Neotragus pygmaeus (assembly GCA_006410875.1). Lineage (NCBI taxonomy): Eukaryota > Metazoa > Chordata > Mammalia > Artiodactyla > Bovidae > Neotragus > Neotragus pygmaeus. Next base: position 1,265,013 of record SJYV01024612.1, on the reverse strand, counting down.
CATACTTTGCTTTTTTTCACTTTGCAACATTCTTTGGAGGGCATTCCTTACTGGCACTTAAGGAGCCTCCATTCTTTCAGGGCTGCATTGTATGGGCAAATTATAATTCATTTAAACACCCCTCAATGTAAAGGTTGTTTCCAGCTCTTTGAAATCATTTTTCAAATGGTATAATGAATTATCTTGGATGAAAGTTATTTTACCTTAGTAAAGTATGTCTATAGAATACATCCTTTACAGTGAAATTGCTGAGACTAAGGATATACACATTTGTGATTTTGATAAACATGGATAACTTACACCTCATAGAGGTTGTTGGCATTTACTCTTTCAAATTGTGAGACTTGAAAGTTTTCCCAATGGGACTGCTACCACAGGTAAAGATGAGTGGACTTTGCAGTTTATATGGAGTGGCGAGCATGTGACACACAGCAAAGGCATAGGGGGAACTTGGAAATTTTTAAATATATTTTATTTTCAGTTTCTGCTCACAACTACATATGTACATGTGCTGTGCTTAGTCGCTCAGTCATGTCCAACTCTTTGTGACCCTTTGGTCTGTAACCTGCCAGGCTCTTCTGTCCATGGGGATTCTCCAGGCAAGAAGACTGAAGTGGGTTGCCATGCCCTCCTCCAGGGGATCTTCCCAACCCAGGGATTGAACCCAGGTCTCACACATTGCAGGCAGATTCTTTACCATCCGAGCTGAGCCACGAGGGAAGCATATATGTATATAGTTATGTAACTGTAAAGTATAATATATATAGTTATAAAATATAATATATATTTAAACCAGAAATAAAGGCAACAGATTCAGGTGATTATAGTTCCTATTTCTAAAATAAAAGACTTTTTTAAAAGGATAATGGATTGGACATTTATGAGATCTATAGAATTATTTATAAATTATATTACCATTTTACATAGCCTGTGTTACTGCAATTTGAAGGAGAAAGTCACACCGCATTGAAAGCCATTCTACTGTCCCTGGGACATTCTGTGGTCTCTATGCATTTTGTTAATGTGTATTGAGCCCTACTATGTATCAGGAACTGTGACACGAATGGACCATCTAGTGATAAATAAATATTAGTCTCTGTCTTAAAAAAGAAGGAGAAAACACCAGGTTTTTCAGAACTCCAGGGTTCTTGCAATTCGCTTGGGTCCCAGGGCTGCACACCATGTGGATTTGAGTCTGCGTCTGTACCCTGCCTGGTGTCCGTCACCCACGGCTGGTTATCTGGGCACCATTGGTGGAATAAGGCTGGAACAGGTATTTCCCACCTCCAGCAACAGGAAATACCAAAGGACAAAACAATGAGCCAAGTCAGGGCCCAAATCTCTGAAGGATGTGGGAACTGGGGAGTGGGGGAGGGTCGAAAGGTTGACTCAACACAGGGCAGCTTCTTACCAGGAAATGCCTGCACGTTTGGGCTAAAACAAAAGGCCAGGGAGCTGCAGACCCCCAATCCCCCCACCCCCAGCAGGTAAACTCTCCATTATTGCCTTGGAGTCTTTATAAAAATGAGTTAATGGTGCTTTATGTCCAGCAGCTTCCTCAAGCTGACATAACACCGGCCTTTAACATCTCCAGATGGATTGGCCACAGTCTAACAAATTTCCAGAACAGAAACTTTTATTCAGTCTCTCAACCTGTTGCATACCTGCTATAACAGCCATAACGGCCAAATTGTTAAAGCATTTTATGACTTACTACAAGTTTCGTGTGCATTATCAAGGACTTTAGAATTCATTAGAAGAAACAAGATGAATTCATAAAGAAGCTAAGCTAATGCTCAGGACATTTAGCTGAGAATATTACAGTTCAAGAAGATCTTAGATACTGGCTTTCTGATCTAGTTCTCCCGTTTTTCAGATTAATGAAGAGGGCAAGGAGAGCAAAGAGAGTATGTGACTTGAAGGTGGGAGCTGTGGAAATAGGAAGATCCAAGCCTATAACCCCATTTTGCCAACATCTCTTACTGGCCGTGTAATCCTGGGCAGACAGCTTATTCTTTCTAGGGTTCAGTCTCCCCATCTATACAATGGTGATTCTAAGTCCTGTATGTCTGCTATGATGATTCAATCATTTAAGTGAAGTGTTTACTTGCATAATTTACTAATAGCATCTGACTTTCAGTCCATGATCTTGCTATTGCATCACACCTGCTGTTTTTCACACTCGAAAAATATAAAAACAACCTGCCTTGTCAGAGTATTAGGGATTGAGAGCTATCATGCCTAGTTTGTGAATCTAGAAGTCAGTCAAGAACCAGTTTCCCAAATCGTGAGAGAAATCACAGTTTGGCAGACAGGAGATGTCTTGAAGGGCAGGCTCCTATGTTCACACAGCACAGTAAGGAATCAGATTCACTGTGGAGCTAAGTCATTCCTCTGTTCAGGAAATTGTTCAACAGCAGCTGAAGGCCAGGCCTAGAGACTTTACAAGTCAGACAAACCATTAATCACCCTGTGAAGCTTGCTTGTTGGTGTGGGGAAACTGATCTTGCTTTTAGCCAATAGAATGTGATGGATGCCACTCCTGTGATTTTATTACATCACACATTGTTGTTTAGTTGCTAAGTTATGCCTGACTCTTTCTTGACCTCATGGACTGTAGCCTGCCAGTGTCTTCTGTCCGTGGGATTTCCCAGACAAGAATACTGGAGTAGGTTGCTTTTTCCTTCTTGAGGGGGTCTTCTCAACCCAGGGATCGAACCTGCATCTCCTGAGTCTCCTGCATTGGCAAGTGGATTCTTAACCGCTGAGCCACTCCGGAAGCCCAGATCATACTTTCAGTTCAGTTCAGTTCAGTCGCTCAGTCTTGTCCGACTCTTTGCAACTCCATGAATCGCAGCACGCCAGGCCTTCTTGTCCATCACCAAATCCCGGAGTTTACTCAAACTCATATCCATTGAGTCAGTGATGCCATCCAACCATCTCATCCTCGGTCGTCCCCTTCTCCTCCTGCCCCCAATCCCTCCCAGCATCAGAGTCTTTTCCAACGAGTCAACTCTTCGCATGAGGTGGCCAAAGTACTGGAGTTTCAGCTTTAGCATCATTCCTTCCAAAGAACACCCAGGGCTGATCTCCTTTAGAATGAACTCATTGGATCTCCTTGCAGTCCAAAGGACTCTCAAGAGTCTTCTCCAACACCACAGTTCAAAAGCATCAATTCTTCGGCGCTTAGCTTTCTTCACAGTCCAACTGTCACATCCATACATGACCACTGGAAAAACCATAGCCTTGACTAGACGGACCTTTGTTGGCAAAGTAATGTCTCTGCTTTTCAATATGCTATCTAGGTTGGTCATTACTTTCCTTCCAAGGAGTATGCATCTTTTAATTTCATGGCTGCAGTCACCATCTGCAGTGATTTTGGAGCCCAAAAAGATAAAGCCTGACACTGTTTAGATTGTTGTAAACTAGAGGCAAAGTAGTGCTAATTTTTTGTTTGTTTGTGTGTTTGGTTTTGTTTTGTTTTGCTACAAAAATGAAAAGACCGTAGCTGGGAAATAGTAGCATTTTATACATAAAACCGTTGGTGCATTATCAACTTTTGTTATTACTTCTACATCCTTGAATCATCTTACAGACAGCATGGTCTTTCTGGCTAAAGACCTACAGGCCAAGCCTTTTCTGGTAGGAGTTTGAATGCGCTTTGACTGGTTTGCAGCGTAAATGCTTAAAGAGCTAATTCGCTCATCTTGGGTGGGCTTTTGGTAGTTTTCTTACAGATGGCCTCAGAATGTGAGGTCCTCCTCTCAAGATCAATGCCACTGTCACCTTTAAATTCTCTTGACATCTGAGCCTTTAAGGGGCATCATCTCTTTCTGAGAATTTTGCATTGTAAATAATAATTCTAGAAGGCTTTCTACCAACTCTCCAGAGTTTGGAGATAGGGCAGGAATCTTAGTAAAACTTTTGTTTCAAACTCCAGCATCCACCAAAACTTAAATTGGGTGACTTGATCTAGTTTACTTCTGATTGTGCCTCGTTCTTTTACTTTTAAATATGTTCTGACTTTTTAATGTTTTCGGTAATTTTTTTCAGATTAGATATGGACCAAATTCTTAAAACAGGTCTTCAGCTTTTACTTGTGTGTGTTTGGCCTTCAAAACCGAGCTAAGAATGTGTTCTTTCTGAGGTACCCGGGTGCATATTGTGTCTTAGTTTAGAAAGTGAAGTGATATTTAATCTTCCAAAGAAGTATTTGTCATATAGACTTCCTAGGGAGAACAGTGAGCCCCTGAAGGACTCCCTTCTTGTGCTTTACACATTAAGAGAAAGCATTGAATATTTTTGAAAATGCATCTTTGTTCATAGCAATTAACTATCTACAGTTAGTTTTCATCCCTGTAAACATCTTTGTTAATGTATTTCCTAGATTCTAGAAATCTTGTTAAAATACCAAAACCGGAGTGCTATAAGCCTACTGGCTGAGAATGAGTGATCTTGATATTGCTCATGACATCTATGTATTACATAATGTCACCAAGATGCCAACTTTGCAAACTTTGCTTTCACTCTGACCAGTCCTGTTAGGAAGTTCTTCTGGTTTTTATTGTTATTTCCTCAGAGTAATCAATAATAAAGGGTCTGTTCATTTGCACTGAAGACCTGGTAGCCATTAAGGTCTTTATTAATTCTGGGAATATAGATCAATGTACTTAAGTGCCCACTAATGGAACCCAGCTCTGCAGAGGCAATGAGTTGCTTTACCAAAGGGACGCAGGCTCCCCCATCCCTCTCCCGCTAACAAGTCAGAAGGACAGAGTGGAGAGGATGCTGAGACATCTATGCATCAGGCTGTGAGAACATGTTTCAGAAGAGGCTTCATTTCTGTAATCAGAAACCTGAATTGCTTACCCACCAAAAGCCATCTTTGTGTGCAGACCATTTCCTCTTGATTTTGATGTTGATCCCTGGATGACCTTACCACTCTGGCTTTACCTCTAACTAACTGCCTGTCCCAGCAGAAAGCTGAAGAAAAAAATGTCTTTTGTTTCTTTCATGTAACAAATGCATTGAAAACAGCTAAATGTTAACTTCACTAATTCAATGAAATCTGTCCTCAACTTAAGCTCCATATTTAACCTAATTAGTTAACCTAATTCAAAATAGAATGAAAAGGTAGATAAAATATTGCTCTTTAAAGTAGTGTCATGACTATTTTTTTTAACACCAAAAACATTCTGTATTTGGGTATCACCAGTTAACAAGGTTGTGATAGTTTCAGGTAAACAGCGAAAGGACTCAGCCATACAGACACATGTATCCATTCTTCCCCAAACCCGCCAGGGACATGACTATTGAGAGGCCCTGAGTACAGCGTATTGGGTGATGATCTGGGCCCTGGAGTTGGGTGTGAAGTCCAGCTCAGCCGCTTAGCTGACCTTGAAGAGCTTGACCACTCATAAGGTGATCTACCTACACAGGTTTGTGGTTTTGGCAGTTTACCGACCTTGTCGATGACTGGGTCTTCATCTAAGATATGGGTGGTGCTAGTCGTGGCCTCCATGGTTTCTGTGCTTGTGAGAATGTGGCATCTTGCATGTGCTCAAGACTGATATCATTAAGCGAGAGAATCTGAAGCATGTTTTCTTTTCATGTCTTTCCTACCTTTGTGTACTGATGGTTTCCAAGGATTAAAATGTCTGCCCTGGAAGGAAAAGGCAGGCTACTTTAATGAATAAATTCTATTTAAATTTAGTTAAATCATTCCATAAAAAAGGACTTGGTGTAACCATTTTAAAAAGTGACTTGATACTAATAGCCATATTGTAGGACCTTCAGCAAGTCAGAGGATCTGTGGAAGGTTCCAAGATGGGCTGGGTACCTCTGCGGCATCTTCAGCAGATCAACGCTTAGTACTCAGTTGCTTTTACGATTTAGAGATGCTTGAAGACCCAGAGGTCAGGTGCATTAGAGAACTGTCTTTAGGCAGGCTAAATGAAGAGAAGGTACATGGAGCACTCAGAAAGAGGCTGGATACAGCTGAACTGGTTGTTGAGAGTGGAGCAGAATCAGTGTTGGCAATGGTTGGACTGTGGGAAGTGGGACCAAATGTACCTAATATTTAGAAAGAGTAATCCCTTCTTTCATCTACACTAGCTTGTCTCTTGTTCTCAGAACCTATGTCATAAGTAGAGAAGCTATCTTGCCAATTGTTTTCTAAATTATAATTTAAATTTTCTGGATCCTACCTACCATTGGAAATATTGCTATATCAATATATGAGTAAATACACAAATTTAGAAATGAACTTGTAAAGCCAAGCTTTCTTAAATTGTTGCTTGAAGGATATCTAAAATTCCTACTAGCTTGGTATGGTCAAATTCCAGAAGACCAAAGTGAGTTTCTCATGTTTACTGTGCATATTTTTTGTTACAATTGAATGACCAGTGTTTAAATGCATTTTAACAAGTCACAAAACATAATCAATACCAGTGTAAATTTGATTTGGAAATAAGGTAAAAATTTTTAATATTTATTTATTTACATACTTATAAGATAAAGCATTTAAATTAGTAACAACCTTTATATGAACAAGTAGGAAAAAAACAGAGATAACCAGGGCTTTTAATAATTCCTATCTGCTATTAATACTGCTGTATCAAATAATGCACAATGAAAACTGAAGTAAAATCCTTTACCCCAAACCAAGTTCCAGGAAGATTAAAGGTTCAATATTTTAAAACTAAGCAAACTATCAAAAAAGGAAAAATATATTAAAGATTTCTCAAACTTGGGAGGGAAATTAAAGTCTATAACTCTTGAAGAGATCATCTAATAAAAAAGATGTGTAGACATCTACACATCTATACATCTTTTTTATATACAGATATACAGAATACCTATATATTTTAAGTAATAATATATGGCAAGTAAATTAGGAAAGTAGTTATAGCAAATGCCACTTTAAATATAGGCAGAGAGTAATTATCTCTATTACATAAAGAATATATACCAAATATACACACACATACATAAACTCTTAAACTATCAAAATGTAATAAGTGCTTGATGAAAATACAATTGAGGGAATGGTCAAGATCACTAAATATTAAGTAAATTCAAAAGAAAACAAATATGCATACTATTTTCTCCCCTCATTCAAAAATTCTGCTTCTTTTAAACAATTTTTTATAATGATCTCTGTTCCTAGAGGTATAGGAAATAAGCCATCTCAATTCACTAATGAGTTAAACTGCTGAGCTAACCCATTGAGAAAGCAAATTGATAGCATGAATTGAGGTAGTCATACGCTTTATTTTCTTCCAGTTTTATTAAGATATAATTGACATACAGCACCATACAGTTTAAGATATACAGTGTGGGAATTCCCTGCCGACCCAATGGTTAAGACTCACTGCTGAGAGACAGGATTCAATCTCTGGTCAGGAAACAAAGATTTCACAAGCTACACAGCTCAGCCCCATTACCCCACAAAGATGTACAAGATAATAATTTGACTTGTTAAGTCACTCAGTGGTGTCTGACTCTTTGCAACCCCGTGGACTGCAGCACACCAGGCTTCCCTGTCCTTCATAATCTTGCAAAGTTTGCTCAAACTCATATCCATTGAGTCGGTGATGCCATCCAACCATCTCATCCTCTGTCGTCCCCCTCTCCTCCTGCCCTTGGTCTTTCCCAGCATCAGGGTCTCTTCTAGTGAGTTGGCTCTTCACATCAGGTGGCCCAAGTAGTGGAGCTTCAGCTTCAGCATCAGTCCTTCCAATGAATGAATATTCAGGACTGATTTCCTTTGACTGGTTTGATCTCCTTCCATCATGAAATTATTATCACAATAAGTTCGGTGAACATCCATTATCTTATAGATACAAAAATTGAAGAAATAGAAAATTTTTTTTCCTTGTGGTAACTCAAAATTTACCCTTTTAACAGTTTTCGTATATAAGTACAGCAGTGTTAATTTATCATGTTGTCCATTACATCCCTAGTATTTCTTTGTCTCATGACTGGAAGTTTGTAGCTTTTGACCACTTTCCTCTAATTCTCCTTCCACCCACACCGTGCCTCATGTAACCACAATTCTGACCTCATTTTCCATGAGTTTGTTTTTGAAGTGAGATTGACCTACAACACTATGTTAGTTCCTGGTGTACAACATCAGTTCAGTTCAGTCATTCAGTCGTGTCTGACTCTTTGCGACCCCATGAATCGCAGCACGCCAGGCCTCCCTGTACATCACCAACTCCCAGAGTTCACTCAGACTCACGTCCATCGAGTCAGTGATGCTACCCAGCCATCTCATCCTCTGTTGTCCCCTTCTCNAGATGACACCACCCTTATGGCAGAAAGTGAGGAGGAACTAAAAAGCCTCTTGATGAAAGTGAAAGAGGAGAGTGAAAAAGTTGGCTTAAAACTCAGCATTCAGAAAACGAAGATCGTGGCATCTGGTCCCATCACTTCATGGCAAATATATGGGGCAACAGTGGAAACAGTGGCTGACTTTATTTTGGGGGGCTCCAAAGTCACTGCAGGTGGTGACTACAGCCATGAAATTGAAAGACGTTTGCTCCTTGGAAGAAAAGCTATGACCAACCTAGACAGCATATTAAAAAGCAGAGACATTACTTTGCCAACAAAGGTCTGTCCAGTCAAGGCTATGGCTTTTCCAGTATCATGTATGGATGTGAGCGTTGGACTATAAAGAAAGCTGAGTGCCGACGAATTGATGCCTTTGAACTGTGGTGTTGGAGAAAACTCTTGAGAGTCCCTTGGACTGCAAGGAGATCCAACCAGTCTATCCTAGAGGAGATCAGTCCCGGTTGTTCATTGGAAGGACTGATGTTGAAGCTGAAACTCCAGTCCTTTGGCTACCTGATGTGAAGAGCTGACTCATTTGAAAAGACCCTGATGCTGGGAAAGATTGAAGGCGGGGGCAGAATGGGATGACAGAGGATGATATCGTTGGATGGCATCACTAACTCAATGGACATGGGTTTGGGGAAACTCCAGGAGTTGGTGATGGACAGGGAGGCCTGGCGTGCCGTGGTCCATGGGGTCGCGAAGTCAGACACGACTGAGCAACTGAACTAAACTGAAGTGAGGTGGAGTCTGGAAAGTTAATTAGGAAAAGGGGAGAGGGAATAAATTTATTCACTACATTTGTTAATTTCTAAACATTTCCAATGGTATCATGCATAATTTGATTTGCATATAAATTAGTTAATACTTTAAAATTCTATTTATTTATTTTTGACTCCACTGGGTCTTCATTGCTTCGCTTGACTTTCTCTAGTTGTAGCAAGTGGGGGTTACACTCTAGTTGCAGAGTGCATGCTTCTCATTGCAGTGGCTTCTCATTGCAGAGCACAGGCTCTTGGGTGTGCGAGCTTCAGTAGTTGCATCTCAGGGACCTTAAAGTGCGGGCTCAGTAGTTGTGGTATACAGGCTTAGTTGACCCTCAGCATGTGGAATCCTCCTGGACCAGGGATTGAACCATGTCCCCTGCATTGGCAGACAAATTCTTAACCACCAAAGCACCACAGAGTACTTTATTTTGAGATTTTTTAAAGTTCCAGGAGCAGAATCAAATTAAGGGGAAATTTGCTTTCTCTCTCCCCTATTATCCCCTAAGTTTTTCAGGGAAGATTTTTGGAAAAAGTGGTAATTTTGAAATCCTCTCTTGCCAGCAACTAGCAAGTCCAGGATAGTTGCCAAGGCAATATCAGGACCATGTAGACAGAAAGTGTGGTGTGTAGATAGGGGGATGATGAAACTGGATTCACAGTGTGAGCAAGAGGAGTTGTTTTTTTTTTTAATTGTAAAAAATAAAATTACACTACCCTTTATAAATGGTTATGCCAGCAGTTCTAACATGTGTTGTTACAAAGGAACGTGAATATAATAAGCCTTTTTCCCCTGTATTGCCTTGTGTATGGGTACATCCTTTGTTTCCTAGATATGCCCCAGTCTTTATAACTTTGTCCTGGGCCATGTCAAAATTGGTTGCAAGGTAAACAAAGAAATTTCTCATTGGCTAAGACCAGGAACATTTTTTTCTCTAACTTCTATTTGAAGCCCTGAATTCTGCCAGACCCTTTGACATTATGGTTGAAAAGGCAGGCAACACCCCTTGCAGCAAGCAGCACAAATATTTGCTGCTTAAATAAATAGATTCTTGTTAGACAGGCATGATCACCAGCCAAATTCTTGCATATTATTCTAGGCTTGTTACACTTTCAAGAAAGACTCAACTTTTCTTCCTTGTTTTTCTTTTTCCTTCAGGTACAATCCTTGGATTTACCCTCCGACCATACAGAATGAGCTACCGGGAAGTCAAGTACTTCTCTTTTCCTGGGGAGCTACTGATGAGGATGCTACAGATGCTGGTGTTACCACTCATCATCTCCAGTCTTGTCACAGGTACCCTATGCAGTTTTGTTTCGTTATTTCCTGTGTGCTTATTGCCAAAGATCGCTTAGAAAAACAAACGCTTTAGGTTTCTGCTGGATGCATGCTCTGTTCTAGAAAATAAAAGTCCCTTCAAAATGATGGAAAGGAGGCTTCAGTAATGCATGAATGATTATAACTCTCGTATTTTACCAATCACAAGAGGAAACGGATTTGAACCGCCACGTAATCTGGTCTGCCTCACTACGAAAGAGGCACCCTGCTAGACACTACACCACCAGCCTTCTCTGCCCACAGCGATGTAGTTGACAACAGCGTACAACAGGTCTGTTTTCTCACCCTCTTATCCCACCCAGATAACATCTGGTTGGACAGCCTATTAGCTATTGATGCAAGAATGCTTGTTCTCAGAGCCACCACGACTTGAGCGGGAGCCTTCTTGGAAGCCTCATCAAGAGGTAATGCCCACGACACACTCACCAACTCTGCTGCCACCAACACTGTATCTTTTCCTGGTGAACCCGCATGACTTCTCCATTGCCCCCACCCCCGCTGCCTTTTAAAACGCTGGTGGGAGAATGGGGAGGGGGTGGGAGATTTCCCCATCCAGACACTTTGCCAGCTGACACTTGGATTGTCGAGGCGTGGAAGCTTGGCAGGATAGGATTCTTATTCTCTATGAACGTGAAATAACGATTCACGCCTGCGTGGGAAACGGTTTAAGAGTACATGTGATTGGTGAATACGAACAGAGCTAAAAGTTTCAGAAAAATGTTTCTGTGCGTTCCTCCCTGCCCACTGTTCTCTTTCCCCACAGCACATCTCTGACTTGGAGAAGGAATATCCGTAGACACTACCCCCAGCAGGATGGTTTCTGGGTTTGTAGCTCAAGCCCAGACCTCAGGTATTACTAGCCCTGTTTTCTTTTCCGTCCTTGGCTTACTGTCCACCCTTAGGCAGATCATTCTGTGAGCTGGCTCTCAGCATCTTTTCACCTCCCAGGGAGTTCGCAAGGATGTTTATAATCTCCTTTCAAGATCTCTGTGTAAAAAGACCTTCATAGAACAACTCAGAAGTCTTGAGGCAAGATTCTGACTGCTTCATGCCTTGGAGGGCTGGCCATTACTTGGAACAGAAACTACGTCAGTTTCTTTTTTTTTTTCCCAATGCCTTGCAGATCTCTGCTGGCTTCTACTTGCCCAGGTCTTCAAACAAGTGATTGCATGTACATAAAGCTCCCATTGGAGGATGAGTTGCCCATTAAACAGTCATGTAGACAGGATGATTTGGAGTACTTGTTTTTGAAATTGGTCTGGCCCATTGCTGACCAGAGGTAATCATAGCCAGCCACGATTCTTATCAGAGAAGCTACATTTATACTGAGGTGAGGGCACGTCCTCATTATGCATTTGCTGCCATTTTTCTGGGAAGCAAGTTCTTGCAGCAAGCACTCAGAGGACAGAACTCATATCCACCATTTTGTATAGTGGAACAGGGAGTCCCTTCCCACCACCCTATGGCTAGAGTCTGAATTGAGGACCTGCAGTTTTCCTGGATGCAAACTGAGGGTCCTGTGTTCCTTTATGCTCTCTCTTCAATGGTGAGGCCAGTGTTTAGAGGTTTCTGCTTTCTGATAATTGTGCTTTAAAAAAAAAAAAAAACCCCACTGTGTTACCCTTTATAAGAGGAGAGCCCTTGTTCAGTACAACTAGAGAAAATATTAGTTCCCTTTAGCAATCCTTTGAAGTAGAACTCCCTAGTGTTTTCTCATACTTAATACACCAACTTTGTTGCAGCAATAGAAGCTTTGGTTGAGTAATTTTTCAGGGAAAAAAACACCACCACCACCCTGAGGCAGTCCCTCTGCTTGGTTAAAAAGAAACTGTGTGAAAACCTTGGAGAAATTATCAACATTTATGATACTGGTGTTAAAGAGAAAGGAATTTTAAACTTTGAATAACCAGTATAAAATGAACCTTAAAAAGTAACCTAATTGCAAGTTGGGGGTGCCACCACTTGGGACCATTAAAAGAGTCTCAGTTCTTTTCTAAGACTGTTACGGCAAGGGACATAATTACGTTTGCTAAAGATCTTTTCAAGGTGTTAGTCTCAAAGGAATAATTTCTAAGCTACATGATAATTTAGATACTTATGATCAATTGGAATGAATGATAGATTCAATAAGAAATTCTTTCATGATTCCAAGTGCTGTTATTCTAAACCAAAGCAGCGTGTGATCTAGTGTAAATAAGAAAGTTCCTTTTGGGGACTTTTGCAAATTACGCATACACAAGATCTCTGTGTGTGCTGGGAAGCATTATCAGAGGATATGTTGGGAGAGGACAAAGTGAAGGCCCAATATTTTAGAATGGAAAAGCAAGCTCAAATGCCTCCAGTGGCCAAGCAGGTGAGGAATCTTCATATATGAAGCTGTCCTTTCAGACTCCTTTTTGTTTTCCTACTTGATAGAGTCATGGATACAGGGAAATATTTCTCTTCAGTGGGAGAGGTAGCAGGGATGAGTGTGATGATAAATGGAAAGCGACTACAGAACAGTGTAGACAAAGGGAGGAAAGGAGGTGATTATGACCCGAAAACTATCAACTCCATCCAGTCGTTGCCATGTGTCAATAAGGGCCAAATCTTCCGATTTTTCAAAAAGAATCCAGAAATCCAAAAATTGAAAAGAAATCTAGATTTTTTTTTTTTGGCTCTGCTGGGTCTTTATTGCTCTGCACAGGCTTTCTTTAATTGAAGTGAGCAGGCTTCTCATTGCAATGGCTTCTCTTGTTGCAAAGCACAGGCTCTGGAGCATGGGCTAAGTAGCTGTGGCACACAGGCTTAGTTGCTCCACAGCATGTGGGATCTTCCTGGACCAGGGATTGAACCCATGTCTCTTGCATGGACAGGCAGATTCTTAACCACTGGGTCACTAGGGAAGTCCAGAAGCTAGATTTTTTTAAACATTGACATAGGTAACAGAACAAAAGTGCAAGCCAAACCAAGCACATCTGCAGGCTCAGTCCAACACTTGCACCACCAATACTGGGACTCAGATTTCAGTGTCGGTGCTATTAATTATAAGAACGCACTGATAGACTTGTGCATGCATTAGCCTATCACCAGGTTTCATATGTTGCCTTATTCCACAGTTGGCAGTTCCTTGTCAAAGCTTAACTTAACATGGAATCAGCTACTGAACGCCACTAAACAAGCAACTGTTGGAAAATCTCTCCATCTTCTGTGTTATAAATGTGTTGTGTCCTGGCCATGCTGGCCTTTTCAGCCCCCAGCAGGAACACGAAAACTCAGCATTCTGTAAGTTCAAAAGTCAGTCCCAGGGTCTGTGCAGACAGAACTTGGAATGTATGAAACCCTTACTGCATTGCCTGCATTTGGCATTTTGTTTTAGAAGGTTCTGTGTGTTGTTTCTTCTTTAATTAGTTAATTAATATATTTTAGGCTGTGCTGGGTCGTTGTTGCTGCACCGGCTTTTCTCTAGTTGTGGAGGAACCTTGGGTGCAGTGTGCAGGTTTCTCATTGTTGTGGGTTCTCTTGTGGAGCANTTTTTTCCCAATGCCTTGCAGATCTCTGCTGGCTTCTACTTGCCCAGGTCTTCAAACAAGTGATTGCATGTACATAAAGCTCCCATTGGAGGATGAGTTGCCCATTAAACAGTCATGTAGACAGGATGATTTGGAGTACTTGTTTTTGAAATTGGTCTGGCCCATTGCTGACCAGAGGTAATCATAGCCAGCCACGATTCTTATCAGAGAAGCTACATTTATACTGAGGTGAGGGCACGTCCTCATTATGCATTTGCTGCCATTTTTCTGGGAAGCAAGTTCTTGCAGCAAGCACTCAGAGGACAGAACTCATATCCACCATTTTGTATAGTGGAACAGGGAGTCCCTTCCCACCACCCTATGGCTAGAGTCTGAATTGAGGACCTGCAGTTTTCCTGGATGCAAACTGAGGGTCCTGTGTTCCTTTATGCTCTCTCTTCAATGGTGAGGCCAGTGTTTAGAGGTTTCTGCTTTCTGATAATTGTGCTTTAAAAAAAAAAAAAAACCCCACTGTGTTACCCTTTATAAGAGGAGAGCCCTTGTTCAGTACAACTAGAGAAAATATTAGTTCCCTTTAGCAATCCTTTGAAGTAGAACTCCCTAGTGTTTTCTCATACTTAATACACCAACTTTGTTGCAGCAATAGAAGCTTTGGTTGAGTAATTTTTCAGGGAAAAAAACACCACCACCACCCTGAGGCAGTCCCTCTGCTTGGTTAAAAAGAAACTGTGTGAAAACCTTGGAGAAATTATCAACATTTATGATACTGGTGTTAAAGAGAAAGGAATTTTAAACTTTGAACAACCAGTATAAAATGAACCTTAAAAAGTAACCTAATTGCAAGTTGGGGGTGCCACCACTTGGGACCATTAAAAGAGTCTCAGTTCTTTTCTAAGACTGTTACGGCAAGGGACATAATTACGTTTGCTAAAGATCTTTTCAAGGTGTTAGTCTCAAAGGAATAATTTCTAAGCTACATGATAATTTAGATACTTATGATCAATTGGAATGAATGATAGATTCAATAAGAAATTCTTTCATGATTCCAAGTGCTATTATTCTAAACCAAAGCAGCGTGTGATCTAGTGTAAATAAGAAAGTTCCTTTTGGGGACTTTTGCAAATTACGCATACACAAGATCTCTGTGTGTGCTGGGAAGCATTATCAGAGGGTATGTTGGGAGAGGACAAAGTGAAGGCCCAATATTTTAGAATGGAAAAGCAAGCTCAAATGCCTCCAGTGGCCAAGCAGGTGAGGAATCTTCATATATGAAGCTGTCCTTTCAGACTCCTTTTTGTTTTCCTACTTGATAGAGTCATGGATACAGGGAAATATTTCTCTTCAGTGGGAGAGGTAGCAGGGATGAGTGTGATGATAAATGGAAAGCGACTGCAGAACAGTGTAGACAAAGGGAGGAAAGGAGGTGATTATGACCCGAAAACTATCAACTCCATCCAGTCGTTGCCATGTGTCAATAAGGGCCAAATCTTCCGATTTTTCAAAAAGAATCCAGAAATCCAAAAATTGAAAAGAAATCTAGATTTTTTTTTTTTGGCTCTGCTGGGTCTTTATTGCTCTGCACAGGCTTTCTTTAATTGAAGTGAGCAGGCTTCTCATTGCAATGGCTTCTCTTGTTGCAAAGCACAGGCTCTGGAGCATGGGCTAAGTAGCTGTGGCACACAGGCTTAGTTGCTCCACAGCATGTGGGATCTTCCTGGACCAGGGATTGAACCCATGTCTCTTGCATGGACAGGCAGATTCTTAACCACTGGGTCACTAGGGAAGTCCAGAAGCTAGATTTTTTTAAACATTGACATAGGTAACAGAACAAAAGTGCAAGCCAAACCAAGCACATCTGCAGGCTCAGTCCAACACTTGCACCACCAATACTGGGACTCAGATTTCAGTGTCGGTGCTATTAATTATAAGAACGCACTGATAGACTTGTGCATGCATTAGCCTATCACCAGGTTTCATATGTTGCCTTATTCCACAGTTGGCAGTTCCTTGTCAAAGCTTAACTTAACATGGAATCAGCTACTGAACGCCACTAAACAAGCAACTGTTGGAAAATCTCTCCATCTTCTGTGTTATAAATGTGTTGTGTCCTGGCCATGCTGGCCTTTTCAGCCCCCAGCAGGAACACGAAAACTCAGCATTCTGTAAGTTCAAAAGTCAGTCCCAGGGTCTGTGCAGACAGAACTTGGAATGTATGAAACCCTTACTGCATTGCCTGCATTTGGCATTTTGTTTTAGAAGGTTCTGTGTGTTGTTTCTTCTTTAATTAGTTAATTAATATATTTTAGGCTGTGCTGGGTCGTTGTTGCTGCACCGGCTTTTCTCTAGTTGTGGAGGAACCTTGGGTGCAGTGTGCAGGTTTCTCATTGTTGTGGGTTCTCTTGTGGAGCATGGGCTGTAGGGTGCATGAGCTTCCGTGGTTTCAGCAGGTGGGCTTAGAGTTGCGGCAGGTGGGCTCAGTAGCTGCAGTTCCTGGGCCCTAGAGCGCAGGCTCAGTGGCTGTGGCTCACGGGCTCTGGAGTGCATGGGCTTCAGCGGTTGTGTACGCAGGCTCTAGAACACTGGGTTGGTAGTTGTGGCGCATGGGCTTAGTTGCTTCACGGCCTGTGGGATCTTCCCGGAGCAGGGATCCAACCTGCAGCTCCTGCACCTGCAGGCAGATTCTTGACCAATGAGCCACCAGAGAAGCCTGGTTCTGTATGCTTTTAATCACATTTAAAGTCTGAGTGAACTCCAGGAGTTGGTGATGGACAGGGAGGCCTGGCGTGCTGCGATTCATGGGGTCGCAAAGAGTCAGATACAACTGAGCGACTGAACTGAACTGAAACTCTGAGAAATTTAAGTTAGATTTTCACGCTTGGAACATCCCTCTTGGTGAATTGTGGCACTAGACACCCTGTAAGTCATGTTCTCCTTTTCTCAAATTTGAAATTTCAATCCTTCCTAACATCCTTGGTATGTATTAGCATTCCAGAAGCTGCCAGAGAGAAACCGGGAGAAAGCCTAACGGCTAGATTTGTACTCAAGTACCTATTTTTTTGAACAAAAGGAATACATCTGTGCCAACGTACCACACAATAAAATGGGGAGTTGGCACCAATTTCTATTGATTTGGTCAAGATAGGCAGCCAGACTAGATATTTCATGCCAGAAATATGAGTTGGTTTGACTGACTTAACCCTGATTAAATTCAGTAGATAATAGTTAAACTCCATTTCAGGTTGCTCTGCATAGACATAGCTACCACCTCACCTCCTCCTTACTTTGGATGCTTTTCAGAAAACTAGTGCTTTCTTTTCTCACTCTGAGTGTGCGTTCCTTCTCAATCTCTTACCCTGCAGGAAATCTTCTATATCTCCAGTTTTCTGGGAGGGAAAATCATCCCTTTTGACAGATGATCTTCCAAATCTGTAGATCTGTGAATTCAATAAAATATAGGACTTCAGTTTAGGTGAAGCCAAAAAGCTCCACTCAGCAAAGGGCTCCCTTACTTGAGAAAACAGAAGTAGAGACAGTGTATGGTGAACTTCAAAATATGGCCTCTTATTGTCAAAGAAAAGACAGCTACAAGAAGAACGATCTAAAGTTTTGTCATTTCATTTAACAGAAGAGGGAAAGCAATGAGCTAAATGATTCTTGGTTCTTGGACATATGAAGGTTTTGTGAAGGTCTTGCAAAAATGAAAGCCAAAACACATAAGAAAAATTTATCATTTTAAATGATACATTGTTGTGGCTGAGGGGTATCACTGAGGCCTTGATGAAATACTCCAGGTGCTTATGTACAAGAAAAGGGAGAGTAGATTTCTTTCCTTTTTTCCCCTACACATACATTTCATTGAAGAAGGAAATATATCTATCTGTGGTTGGGAGGANGTCTCCCCGCAGCCCTGCCTCCCTCTCCCTTCCCTTCTCTTTTCACACAGAGGACGCCCAGACACCCTGCAGCTCAGACATGCTGCCGCTGCTGCTGCCGCTGCTGTGGGCGGGTGAGTGGACGGCGGGGCGGGGGCTCGGCTGATCCTTGATTTCCCACAGGGTCCCTGGCTCAGGATCCAAATCACTGGCTGAAAGCACCACGGTCCGTGTCGGTGCAGGAGGGCCTGTGTGTCCACGTGCCTTCCTCTGTCTCCTATCCCCAGAAAGGCTGGAACAACTCTGACCCAGCTCAAGGCTACTGGTTCCAAAAACCGGCCCATGATTACGGAGATCTGGCAGTGGCCACAAACAACCCAGGGCGTGCAGTGCTCAGTGAGACCCAGGGCTGATTCCTCCTCCCTGGAGACCCCCGGACCAAAGACTGTTCCCTGGACATCAGAGACGCCCAGAGGANCATAGGCTTGACTAGATGGACCTTTGTTGGCAAAGTAATGTCTCTGCTTTTTAATATGCTGTCTAGGTTGTGCATGCTCAGTTACTGGTAGCTACTGGTGGTAAGGACAGCACCAGTAATAGCTGTCCTGGTCCACACAGTATGAGTGAAAATTCTAGAACAAGAAGAGAGAGCTTCAGCTCAGGGGCATGTAACTAAGCCTCCAGATTCCTTACATTTTATTTGTCTGTGGTCTTCACAGTGATCATTTTCCTATTAAAGGTTGATTAAAGAAACCATGAAGTTAATCGAGTAGCAGCTGGGAGCCCAGGAGAATTCCTTCCCCTCCACTGAAAGGGATTGGTTTCTGCCCTGCAGTGTGGGACGGGATGACCTTATTACTGCTGCATCATTCTAAATACTGTCATTGGTTATACAACTGCCCAGTCCTCACTGAGCAACGAGGCCCCAGTGTGCAGCACCCTGGAATCCACAGGGCAGCAAAGTCTACTTGCTGCTTATATGCCACAAGCGGAGCCTTGCTGGCTAATCAAAAGCTGGACAAGCGGAGTCTGTCTCGACACAATGCCTGGCTGCCTAGAAACAAGCCGCCCAGAGAGCAACTTCGGCCCAGTTCATCTGAAGCCAGCGGGCTGGCCCCGCTTCTTTTTCTCTCTAGATCTGTTGACAAACATGGGGAGGGAGGCTGAATTACATCCACAGAGACAGAGAGNCCTGGCTGCCTAGAAACAAGCCGCCCAGAGAGCAACTTCGGCCCAGTTCATCTGAAGCCAGCGGGCTGGCCCCGCTTCTTTTTCTCTCTAGATCTGTTGACAAACATGGGGAGGGAGGCTGAATTACATCCACAGAGACAGAGAGATTGTAAGATACAATAGGAAGACCCACCTGAGGGCTGAAAAGATCACCTGGCTTTTTTTTTTTTTTTTTTGCATCCTATAGAAAGGAAATCTGGGAAACTAAATGCTCTTTATTTATTTTTAGTGGATTTGGGTTTTCTTAAAAGGTAGACCAAATTATTTAAGTCTAGCTGTCCCAGAAAATATCTACCTTTCCATCACAAATAATTTCATTCAATAAGCACTTGAATTTTTTTTTAAGGTACCAGACACTTTTCTAGGACATGAGGATGACACAGAACTTCCCCGGCAGTCCAGTGGTTAAGCCTCTCAGTTCCACTGCAGGGAGTACAGGTTCGATCCCTGGTCGCCGAAGTAGGATCCCATATGTTTCGAGGCACAGCCAAAAAAAAAATTTTTTTTTTTTAAATGAGGAAGACAGAACCCCTGACTTAAGGAGTTCAGAGTCTGGTGGGAGACTTGCAGTGGCAATGTTGTGGATGGGGACAGTGGCGCAGGAGATTAGGTCCCTCCGAGCTGGACGGCAGGGAGGGGACATGCTGGGCAGTCTATCGCCCAGAGTGGCAGCCCCCTCCCTGCACCCCGGAAGGTGGCCCGCAGCCGCTGCCTGAAAGTTTTGTGCATCCATAGTCCAAAGTCCAGGGAAAAATAGAGGATGACAGTTTTGGACGGTGTCAGAAAAGCACTTGAGCACAGCCTCGAATTTTTCTGCCAGTTCTTCTCAGGTGCCCAGTCCTCCTAGGCCCTTCACCAACCTGGTTGCCTTCCACGTCCCCTTGTGTTCCCAGAGTTGAGCCCAGTGTTCCAGGTGTCACATGACCAGGTCGGGGCAGTCGCCGGACCCAGTCCCCTGCTCGTACCGGCTGGGTTGGGTCAGCTGTCATCAGTTGCAACAGACCCCTGGTTCAGAGGAGTTCAGCTTATGGTCACCTAACCCCTCAGAAATGAAGTTTGTGGAGAAATTTTTGTGGTAAAAATTGAACAGTTCTTGAAAAATCAGAAGCCCCAGGCTCAAGGTTTTCCTAGAAAGTTTAGGCTTCTATGAATTGGGAATTCTCTGTGAAATTTCAGCAGCTTCAATGTAGGTAGCCTACAGTTTTGATCAGTTCCAGCTTGTAAGACATTTTTGAAAATTTCTTTAATAAAATT
>SJYV01024612.1:1162845-1244041 GCA_006410875.1 Neotragus pygmaeus | reverse complement strand
ACCAATCTGGTAATTTCTTTCAAACCACTCTGAAACTGCAGGTTTGTGGGCGGTGCTGAAAACAGATGCTTTTAATCTGCTGACATGATAATGGTTTTCAGTAGAGCAAGGATGAATCCTGACTGGAGATTTGTGCTTAAGGACACACACAGACAAACCAGTTTATTAACTTTAATTTGAATGGATTTCTGCTAAGAAAACTGCTTACCTTGAAAGTGACTGGGAAAACCGCCTTCAGTTATAAATTATGCATGTCCCATACAGCCAAGTAAAAAGGTGCTGGAGTATCTGCCAGCAGAAAGAGACAGAGACAGAGACAGAAAGAGAAAAGTTTCTATAGCTGGGTAAGGCTTTCTGTGACAGTGTCATGGATTGTATGTCTTCAGGGGATAGTACCCCTTCTTCTCTTTGTTCAGTGTCTAATGGGTATTTCATGATAAGCAGACGGAAGGCTTTTGGGGGTGATGATATTTTCTGCTGAAGGATGGATCTGCTGGAATGATCCAGCCAGTTTTGAGCCTGTGTAAAATCTAGCTCCCCAAGTCTTGTATTTGTGCAAATTCGTTTTCTAGGCAAGATAAACTTCTTTTTAGCTTCTTCACGGAAGATCTTTACAAAAACCCCAGATGGAAGCCAGTTTACTACCCATGATTGCAACCTGTTTTGCTAGCCCAGCAACATCTACATTTTCAGTTAATACTGCTTTTAGATGTCCATTTCCTGGACTCCCATGTATGGGGAAATAGGTTTTGCCGACTTCGTGTTTAATTTGTTAAACAATTACTTGAGTTTTCATCTGAGTTTTTCTCGGAGGGAAGAAACTTCCCCTAAATTACCAAGGGGGTTTCCTCTCACAGGGCGCTGGATGAGGGGAGGCCAGTGTCTGAGCTCTGTGATGCTGGGGGCAAGTAAACAAGTCAGAAGAAGCTCTTGGCTAGCCATTTAGAAAGAGTTTTAGAAGGAAGAGCAAGGTGGTAAGATGATTGCAGACTTCCTAGATTCAGCCTGTTTTATATTACCAGGACTTGTCAGTGCAGTTGAGGGTGAATATAAATATATACATACCCAAAATCTTGTCTCGTCTGTAGTACCCTTAGATCCCCTCCCCCACCTATACACCTTCCCACCATTGGATTATTTTGAAGCAAATACCAGATTCTTCGTTATGTTTCTAAAAGCAAAGAACACATAAGACAGGAATGATATTTTAAGATAATTTTAACTTGTTTCATGTTNTAGATCCCCTCCCCCACCTATACACCTTCCCACCATTGGATTATTTTGAAGCAAATACCAGATTCTTCGTTATGTTTCTAAAAGCAAAGAACACATAAGACAGGAATGATATTTTAAGATAATTTTAACTTGTTTCATGTTTCCGTAATGTCCTACCCCGCCACCCCTGCACACACACACCCCAAGAGCTGTCCATCACTTTAAAAAAGTTTTGCCAACCAAGTTCTTTCCTTTTGTGGTACAAACTTCTCTACAATTGCTTTACAGTAATTACCAAAATCTGCTTCCAGAGAGAATAATACATCTCTGGTATAAGATAATGCAATAAAATGTTGATGCTATGAAATTTGGGGACACAATTTTTCATTGTAGCACAGTACAAGTATGTGTGTGCACACATAACTTTGTGTGTTTTGTCCAAAGTTCTTCCGACTCTGAAAAGTACTATGGTCTGACTGTTGCCTCTACTCTTTGTAATTTACAACTTTTCCAGAATTTCTTTCTGTACTTTATGGTATCTCACATAGATTATTTCTAGTTAACCTATCCTTTGAACACATTGTTCGCAAAGGAATTTGTGCTAAGAGCTGAAGTTTCAATTATTTTAGAACTAACTTTCCTAAAGAATATCGCAAAATTTTCCTGAGCTGGTGCATACCATAAAATCCTTAATATCAGCATACCTTACCTACACACTAAGTATTTTGGAGTTTGGGAAAGAATGAATACATATATATGTATGGCTGAGTTGCTTTGCTGTGTACCTGAAATTATCACATTATTAATTGTCTGTGCTANTACCATAAAATCCTTAATATCAGCATACCTTACCTACACACTAAGTATTTTGGAGTTTGGGAAAGAATGAATACATATATATGTATGGCTGAGTTGCTTTGCTGTGTACCTGAAATTATCACATTATTAATTGTCTATGCTAAGTGCTAAGTCACTTCAGTCGTGTCCGACTCTGTGTGACCCCATAGACAGCAACCCACCAGGCTCCCCCATCCCTGGGATTCTCCAGGCAAGAACGCTGGAGTGGGTTGCCATTTCCTTCTCCAAGAACAAAAGCTATCCCCCCCTAAATATTGCTCAACAACACTAAGTTTTAATAGTTACACTGTCTATACTCCAATATAAAATAAAAAGGTTTTTTTCAAAAATAAGATGGAAACATTAGTAGCTTCTATACTAGAATCTTGTAACTTTTATACTAGAATCTTGCCTTCTTTTTTTATTTTAGAATAGAATTTGGTAGTCTTATCTTGGGACCTATACTTAATGACATATCTGAAAGCATTCCTTTGGCATACTTAGGCTTAAAGCCAGGCATTAATGTAGTAATTCTTAAACATATTTAAGAATAACAAACTGGAAACTCATAACACTCTCATGGGTATATTCAAAATGTTTACATATTGAATGATGTAGGAATACATTTACTGTAAGAAAATATGACTCTTATGCAGTATAGGAACAAAACTATAAGCATATTTCCACGAATAGTATAAGCCATTAAATGAAAGCATGATTGACAGTTGCAAAGTTTGTAATATCATTTAGGTATTCATAATTTTTAAGTCCTTTTTCTGCTAGCATTCACATGAGTAGAGGCAAGAAATACTGAAGAAAAATTTATAGTGAAAAATCAAAAGAATTCGATCTACTGACTTTTCATTTTTTTTCCCCTCTGAATTGGGCATGTGGCATCATTATTTGATCTTAGCAGAAAACAGATGTTGTATGGGAAAGTGACTGACGTCACTATATAATTTCCCATTAAATAAACATCTGAACACTAAATTTACAACTAGCAAGTGAGGTCAAGTGCCTGAAAAGTGCTGTATACACCACAGAAGCACATTTTCCATCTGTGGAAGATGGATGTGTAGCAGTGCGTATCACTCTTTCAACTGCTAGAAGCATCCTAGTTGCCAAACTTTGCCTCTGTCGC
Organism: Neotragus pygmaeus; assembly: GCA_006410875.1. Taxonomy (NCBI): domain Eukaryota; kingdom Metazoa; phylum Chordata; class Mammalia; order Artiodactyla; family Bovidae; genus Neotragus; species Neotragus pygmaeus. Next base: position 1,240,848 of record SJYV01024612.1, on the reverse strand, counting down.
TACTTTCCCTTATTCTTTGGAATGATAGAAGCCTATTTTACAAGAGAAAGAGAGAGGTTTTTATTTATATGACGTTCCTAAAATTATTTCTTGGTATTGGTAGACTTTGCTTTATTTTATTTCAAGGTGGTTTTTATTTTTTTAACAGTTTTGCTGAAATGTAACTCACACACATACAATTTACCCCTATTGTGTATAATTCAATGGTTTTTAGTGTATTCATGAGGTTGTGCATGCATCATCACATTAAAATTTTAGAACATTATTATTACTGCCTGAAAAAAACCCACACACACTCCCCAGCCATCACCCCCCAGTTACTCCATTTCTCCAGCCCTAAGCAAACACCAAACTATTTCCTTTCTCTATGCACCTATCTATCCTGGACATTCCATATACATGGAATATATGGTCCTTTGTTACTAGTTCTTTCAGAGTTTGTCCTTGTTGCTGTGCGTGTTAGGGTTTCATTCCCCTTTATGGCCAAATGATATTTCGTTTTCTGAACATCCCATACTTTCTTTATTCATTCATTACTTGGTAGACTTCAAGGATTTTGTCTGTTACAGGCAGGGTGCTCTGATGAATAATGCTGCTGTAAACTTTCATGGGCCTATGTTTTCATTTCTCTTGGGTGTATACATCAGAGTGGAACTCCTGGGACATATGATAATTCTCCTTAAAACTTCGGAAGAACTGCCAGACTGTTCTCTACTATTTGTACCATCTTCCATCCCGACCAGCTGCACGGTGGGGTTCCAGTTTGTCTACATTCTTGCCCACACTAACCGTGTCTTTTTTGGTTTGTTGGGTTTTTTTTGTTGTTGTTTAACTTTTACCTATAAAAGATGTATGTTTTAGCTAAAACTTTTGAAGTCATAAAATATGTAGTCTGTATTATAACTAAATTTTACATTTCAAAAAAGATAAAGTTCAAATATTACATCTTTGGTTGTACTAAAATAATTGTTGAAATCCTTTAAAATGTATGTGGACGCATCAATTACGACTTTATTAATTTCTTTATAGTGAATACAAATCAACTTAACTTAAAAAATAAGACAGGCGACACAGCAATGTGACTATACTTAACACCACTAAACTGTACATTTAAAAATAGTTAAGGTGGTAAATTTTATGTTATATGATCTTTAACACAAACATTTTTTTAAATAAGGTAGATGTATTTTTTTCCAGTTTTTATTTGTAATTGGAGGATAACTGCTTTACAATATTGTATTGGTTTCTGCCGTACATAAACATGAATCAGCCATAGGTGTACATATGTCCCCTCCCTCTTGAACCTCCCTCTCACCTTCCACTCCAAAAATATGATTTTTTAAGTCAATTGTTTGAAGCATAGTTGCTTCATAATGTCGTGTTAGTTTCTATTGTATAGCAAAAATGAATGTCATACAAGATATGCTATGTTAATGTTCTTTTGAAAGAGACATTCTAAATATTCGTCTAAATATTCTAAATATTTGTTTTCTCATTAATCTAATCTACCACAGCTAGAGCTTTTACACACAGCTTTCAAAGAACATCATAAACTGCTTTAATCAGATAGCTTTCTCCCTGCGCCTGGGTTTACATTTGGAAATCGCAGTATAGATGCTTGGGTTATCCAGAATGTTAAAATCTCTCCAAACTGAGACATTCTTCAACGGCCCCTGTGGTTTCCCTGAAGTGGTTGGGGGTGAGGGTGGGGGTGGGAGAAGAGACAGACTAAAGTCAGACAGAGATCCTCTGGATTCCTCCAAGGAATGTAGATGCTAAGACTGGAGTGCTGATACAAATCTCACTGGTATGAAGTGATTTTTATGAGCTGCTTCAGTGGCCTGGTACATCTTAATTTACAGAATGCCCCCCATTGCTGAAAGTTCTGTTCAGATCTTTTATAATACTATTGAATTATGTATTCATTCTAATTCTTTGCATGATGAGCTATAATTCCAAGTCCGTTATTTTCAGCTCAGAAGGAAAGGGTTTGCTTCCTTAGGTATTCTCACTTGGGGAATTTAAGAAGAACCCCCTTAGTTTCATTCTTTTAGGAATCTTTCCCTTTAAAGCGTAAGACCTCCAATCCAAATTTTGAGCCGCGTCTTTGCAGAATGGCTTCTGTTGCCTTTCGACCATCAGTAAGCCAAAGTGAAGCCTGCCAACTGACCGTTCTCAGTAATTTGGAGGTTGTTTTATTCAGCTTCCATCTCATTTATTGAATTGCCAGGAGCGAGCTTTACCTCTGTTTGATGAGCTAGTTATGGTACTGGTTATTGCTCATTTTTATGCCTGAATAGAATTATAGCCCAAGCTATTTCTTGCATTGATGGTGAAACACTCTTACAGATGGAAAAGTAATGTACAGGATAATTACAAATTATTCCTTTGTGTTTTATTAAAGAAAACCTTAAAGACTGATGTCAGTGAAATGTAAGCCACTGACCACCCGTTAAAGAAACAAAGCTATATTGTTAGGGGAAAACTACAGTCTGTTGGGTCTTTTGAAGTTGATGTCTCAGAGGGCAACACTGGTGCTGCTGCCAGAGACAGGATGGATTATTGGTCTGACCAAGGGAAGTCTGGAATTTTAAAGAACACTGATAGAGTATTACATGGACTATCCTTGATAACAAGGGCTGGCTTTTGTTTCACTAACAGTTGGTTTCCTCTGTTTATTTTGCTGTTTCAGATTATCCTTTCTGTGTTGAAATCCACACAAGGGCCATGAGATTAAAACCCTCAAAAAATAAACAAAATATCCCAAGCTCTTTGGAAATCTAAATGTTAGACATTGTTTAGTCATGTCTGCCCCCTCTGTGGTTAGACAGACCGCACTCTGGTATGTGTCGGCTTCATTCTGCAGCCCTGTGACTTGCTTTTGGTGGATCTGGGCTAGTGTCCTCTCCAAGTGCAAGCTGCATGAAGGCAGACAGTGCGTCTCCCTTCTGATTAAGCTTTGCAGTCAAGCTCCCCCACAGGTGCCACACTGGCCCAGCATTGTGCATCTGTGTGTACACACTGACAGTGGCAATTTAACCTCCCTGCTGGGAAATGGGTTTGGATATTAGAAGGAAAACAATTTGTGCTCTCATATTTGTGGTCTCTTAAAGGAGAATATTCCAAGTGGTTCTTAAGTCTTTGACAACTTTCTATTTCAGTATGTCTGTTTCAAGCATCCTCACAAATAATGCCCAAAGGGGTGTTTTAGGGGGAGAGAAAAATATTTCTTGACACTTTACAGGTACAAAAGTTCTTGCCTCGGTGGAGCACAAATTTTGCTACATGAAGGAAACAAGGCATGGGCAGGAATTTAAATTTAAATTTTATATTACATCCATCCATGTTTATTGGGCTATTGGAGTGTAAGGGTCAGAGGTAGAACTGTTCCCTTGGGATATTTTTTGTTGAAATCATTTCTGTCCACAACCTTGGGGTCACTAGCCAAAATATATCTATTCTAGTAACATATAGATTCCTTATGACACCTATCATTATAAACTACACATTTGTGAGTGTTGCAGTGGAATTAGACTCTGCTTACTTACTTCATACACACAGGCGGTACAGAGAAAGTTTCATGATTCTGCATAACTAAGTTTTAGGTTTTCGCTTGTTTTCTTTAATTACCCCACTGGAAATATGTGGTTCTTCTTTTTAGCACCAAGTAAGAATCTAATTTGACCATTTTCCTCTTAAAATACTTTGTGAATCCTGTGAGTACTCAACTAACACTCACTGTTAACCAACTTCTATTCTCAGTCACATGCCTGTCATAATGCAATTTATTAAAAGGACTTGAATGAAATAATTTAATTATTTTCAATATACAAAAGGCAAAATTAGCTGCCATGAATTTCTCTGGAGCAAAGCGTACTTGATCCTTCCAAATAAGTATTCGTTCTTGACATTCAATCAAGACACACTCAAATTCAAATATATCTTTTGTTAAGTGGAATATTACCTTTGGCATTCAAAATGATTCCAAAGTTTGCTCAGGAAAGAGAGAGAGAAATCAAATGTATTAAAGGAATTTAATCAATTTTACTTGGGCACATTATTCCTGCCAATCTACTCATTGGCTTACTTACACTAAAGATAAGATAGAATCTGTGATTCTTCCATGGAAAGAGACTTTTGTCAATATTAGAAAAAGTCAGATTTTGGTCAGATTTTTACTGAAAGGCTATTTCCTTAAATATCCAGCCTGCAATGATCCATTTTATTTTATTTTTACAACTGAAAACAGTTTTTGAGAAAAGGTAGCAGCAGTTCCAACAATTATTATACTTTAAAAGAGCTCAGTTCTTTTATGGCAATTTATCACAGTAACTTCCAGGGCTTTTTTGTTCCTTGTTTTTAATTTATCCCAACCTTCATGTGGAGGAGGCTAAAATGGGTTTTGGGTGCTGAGAGTTTATAAGAAGCATTCTCCATGTTTCTGTGTGATGACTTAGAATTTTCTTTAAGACGTTAATCAGCCTTAAATTTGCCATTTGGCTTTTTTTTTTTTTTTTTTTTTAGGACCAAGCACATAAACACGCAAGAAACTGTATTTTATTCTGCTAAATACCTTTCAGTTATTAATTTTTTTAAATGTTTGCACTGTCTCAATATTGAAAGGAAATTTTTCAAGGTTTACATGTTTGATTATTTTCTCTATAGTCAGGACTGTGCCACTCAAAGCAACAAACTCAGTTTTCAAAATTTTAACTTGGGGACTTTTCAAGGAAGTTTTGAGATTTGTGTCAAGAAACCATTTTTTTGTTTTATAAATGATGACTAATGTAAGTTGGAACACTGTTCTTAAATCAGATCTACTGTTTTTGCCCCATAGTTCATCAGATCTTTGGACAATTTCCAAAGGCATTCTGTACCACACTTCATACTGTCTCCCCTGTGTCGTTTGAGAGTTTGGCTCTTACAACCTTCGATTGCCCTTGGGAGGTATTTATGGCTTTGATGGGCTATGTTCACAGTCACAGGTTCTTGTAGATAAACCTCTTGGCCTTCTTGTGACACCGAGCTACTGATCCCAGCTTCCCAAGTGCAAAGTCAAAGTCCACTTTCAAACAGTGCAGCCTCACCAGACGAGGGCTAGGCACGAGCAGCCCCCCGTGTGACCGATCTTTAGACACAGTGAATCTCTCTGGTTTTCTTTCTCTCCACAGACATTGTGAAAAGATTCAATGGAGAGAAGTGCAGGACTTGATCTCTCTGGACTCTAACTGCATTAATGACTCTAATGCATTAAGAGTAATTAAGATTTCAGTAGAAGAAAAAATATGAAAACAGAAGCCTTTTTAGAAAACACTACAGATAATGTGGTTTTTGTTTTTGTTTTTGCTACATATGATGAACAGTCCTGATTGTACAGTATAGTTATTATATTCCTTGTTATGTTAAATTATGAAAGTTGAATAATTCACAGTCCATCCTAGCTGAATACATTTATCTGATTGGCTCATGGCTAAAAGATTCTCTGAGGTTTTCATTTTCTCTATTGTGAAAAATGGACAGTTGGTTTAAATTCCTATGCTTCTCAAAGAAAAAACACAGTCCTAACTTCTGTTGGTTGACAAAATCAAGATAGAAAAGCATCATAAAGAGCAAGGCTCTGGCCTTTCTGCAGCTTATTTATTTGTCTGTTAAGATGAAAGGCATTCTTATCTCTTGCAGGAACTTCATTCCAACAAATTGGTTCTAGAACAATTCTTGACTGTGTTGAATGATCAAAGTAGACTTCACTTTGAAAAAATACCCAAAAAGGAAGTCCAGATCAGTGGTTCTCGAAATTTTTCCAGTCCCAACTTCCTTGAGAGAGAAAAATCACTCTTCTTGGTAATTAATAGTAGCTAATATAATCTCTTAGTCTTTGTTTTTTTGGTATGGGGAGAACAGAAGGAGCCTTGTACACTTGTATTGTTTAAAAGGACTCTAAAAGATACATGCTCTGATTTTCCCCACTCCCCAACTGTTGAGGGTGATATGCCTGCACTATTGAGAATAAGTATGTGTTTTCCAAAAATAATAAATTATAAATGATTCAACATGGATTGCTACAATGCATTTAAAGTTTGACTCAAGCTTTTGGGAACATTGATTTTGCTGTCAGGATTAAATTGCTGGGCAGATGTGAAAGTCAAGTTTGGGAATGTCAGTCACCTTACAGTTTTTATTTGGAATATCCATCTCTTAGTGAAGAAAAGACATAATAGATCTTATAGATATGCAATTATGAACTCTTAACCAATTTGGTAGTAATTCGAAGTGGTTCCCATGGAACATGAATGTCAGAGTCCCATGTAACATGACCTCAAGGTCATGGAAAAATTCTAATATCTGATAATCTATTATGTCTTTTCTTCAACTGTTTTAAGATTTGTGAATCATCTTGAGACAAATAAGTAGCTAGGAGTAAATCACGACTTCTTTTTCCCCTTGGGAATACTATTTGCCACCATCCCCCCTTTCCTTGTTGAAGGTTAACTGACTTGGAAAATAGTTGAATGTTATCATTTTGTTTTTAACTAAATTGTACAACATGCCGTGATGACTTCAAGCTAATCTTGTAGTGGTTGTTAAAGTCATTCTCAGGGTCAAGAAAGGATTGCAAATACCTGCCTCAAATTCTACTTCGTTGATAAGTTTTTGAAGAGTGTTAGTATTCTCTCACAGAGAAGGTGATGGCACCCCACCCCAGTACTCTTGCCTGGAAAATCCCATGGATGGAGGAGCCAGGTGGGCTGCAGTCCATGGGGTTGCGAAGAGTCAGACAAGACTGAGGGACTTCCCTTTCACTTTCTCTTAGTGAAGAAGCAGGTGGGGAAAACAGATTCACTATTGGAGAAACTCTTCCACTGTTTCTACCCTAACCTCCAGCTCCGGAATGACAATGAAAATCATCTTTCCTGGATACAGGCTAGGGACTTTCTATAGTCTGAGGGAAAGTCTGCCTCTGTGGGAGTCATGTATGCCTAAAAAAAGGAAAATTAGTTTCCCTAAACATAACCATTCCCTAGACAAACAAAATTCAAAATGCCAGGTTGAATGAAGTGCAAGCTGGAATCAAGATTGCAGGAAGAAATATCAATAACCTCAGATATGCAGATGAAATCACCCTTATGACAGAAAGCGAAGAGGAACTAAAGAGCCTCGTGATGAAAATGAAAGAGGAGACTGATGGACGTGAATCTGAGTGAACTCGAGTTGGTGGTGGACAGGGAGGCCTGGCGTGCTGCGATTCATGGGGTCGCAAAGAGTTGGACACGACTGAGCGACTGAACTGAACTGAACTGAACTGAAAAGCTGGCTTAAAACCCAACATTCAAAAAACTAAGATCGTGGCATCTGGTCCCATTACTTCATGGCAAATAGATGGGGAAACAATGGAAACAGTGAGAGATTTTATTTTCTTAGCCTCCAAAATCACTGCAGATGGTGACTGCAACCATGAAGTTAAAAGACATTTGCTCCTTGGAAGAAAAGCTATGATTAACCTAGACAGCATATTAAAAAGCAGAGACATTACTTTGCTGACAAAAGTCTGTCTAGTCAAAGCTAGGAGAAGGAAATGGCAACCCACTCCAGTATTCTTGCCTGGGGAATCTCAGGGATGGAGGAGCCGGGTGGGCTGCGGTCTATGGGGTCGCACAGAGTCAGACAAAACTGAAGTGACTTACCAGCAGCAGCAGCAGTCAAAGCTATGCTTTTTCCAGTAGACATGTATGGATGTGAGAGTTGGAACATAAAGAAAAGCTGAGCGCCAAAGAATTGGTACTTTTGAACTGTGGTGTTGGAGAAGTCTCTTGAGAGTCCCTTGGACTGCAAGCAGATCCAACCAGTCCTTCCTAAAGGAAATCAGTCCTGAATACTCATTGGAAGGACTGATGCTGAAGCTGAAGCTCCAATACTTTGGCTACCTGATGCGAATAATTACCTCATTGGAAAAGATCCTGATGCTGGGAAGGATTGAAGGCAGGAGGAGAAGGGGATGACAGAGGATGAGATGGTTGGATGGCATCACCTACTCGATGGACATGAGTTGAGCAGGCTCCAGGAGTTGGTGATGGACAGGGAAGCCTTTTGTGCTGTAGTTCATGAGGTCACAAAGAGTTAGACATGACTGAGCAACTGAACTGAACTGAACTTAACTGAAACATAACTATAATGCTCATTATCATTTGTTTAAAAATTAACAATAATCTCTTAATAACATTCAATCAGTTTCCAAAAAAAAAAAAANGGCAGGAGGAGAAGGGGATGACAGAGGATGAGATGGTTGGATGGCATCACCTACTCGATGGACATGAGTTGAGCAGGCTCCAGGAGTTGGTGATGGACAGGGAAGCCTTTTGTGCTGTAGTTCATGAGGTCACAAAGAGTTAGACATGACTGAGCAACTGAACTGAACTGAACTTAACTGAAACATAACTATAATGCTCATTATCATTTGTTTAAAAATTAACAATAATCTCTTAATAACATTCAATCAGTTTCCAAAAAAAAAAAAATCCACATTTCTTTTCTCCCTCCCTTTTTACAGAGTGTTAGTTTGAATCAAGCCAGATTATTTTGCGTATCTTTTAAACCTTGTAATCTACAGGTTCTTTCTCTTTCTCTCTCTTTCCCACTCTTTTCTTTCTCAGTTTGTTTGTTAAAGAGGCCAGATTGTTTGTCATGTAAAATCAGTTTTCCATACTCTGGATTTTGCTGATTACATCTCCCTGGTGTTGTTTAACATCTTCCTCTGTCCATCAGACCATAGTTTTTTGATCAAGAGAGTCACCGATATATACAACCAGAAGTTTGTATTGGAAAGAGACCTTGAAGAACCTTAGTAACCACAGCTTTCAGGAACTGGTAAAACTCAGTTGGCCAAAGGCTCTTGAGTTAGGCCACCGTTGACATGTGGTTGCTACTTCTTTTCTTTTTTTGTCACGTTTATTTATCTGGTCACACTGGGCCATAGTTGTGCTACACAGTACCTTCGATCTTCATTATGGTATGCAGGTTTTTTAGTTCCGGTATGTGGGATCTAGTTCCCTAACTATGGATCAAACCTGCTGCTGCTGCTAAGTCACGTCAGTCGTGTCCAACTCTGTGCGACCCCACAGACTAGGCCCCCTGAATTGGGAGTACAGAGTCTTATTCTTAGACCATCAGGGAAGTCCTGATTGTTAATTCTACAGACTCACAAAAATTCTTCTTTTATTTCCAGATGGAAGATAGCTATTGGATGTGTTCCCAGGTGTGTACAAACTAGAATTATCTGCACAATAAACATACAGTAAAAACTTCATAATTCTGAGCCTGGTTCACTGCCTGAGAAGGACTTGCTGGTCCCTTTTAAGTTACTAAGGTTTTACAGAGCTGGTTCATTATTACGAAGATGGTGAGTGCAGGTAGAATAAATGTATTCCTGGTGAAAGAATGTAAACATGGAGGAGAAATCAGCTATTTTAGATATAGAAAGACTACAAAACTATTGGAAGTTTGCTTTTGTTTTATTTTATTTTTTTTTAATTAATTAATTTATTTATTTTTAAATTTAACTTTACAATACTCTATTGGNGATGTCCATCAGCAGATGAATGGATAAGAAAGCTGTGGTACATACACACAATGGCGTATTACTCAGCCCTTAAAAAGAATATATTTGAATCAGTTCTAATGAGGTGGATGAAACTGGAGCCAATTATACAGAGTGAAGTAAACCAGAACGAAAAACACCAATACAGTATACTAACACTTATATATGGAGTTTAGAAAGACGGTAATGATAACCCTGTATGTGAGACAGCAAAAGAGACACAGATGTATAGAATGGACTTTTAGACTCTGTGGGAGAGGGAGAGGATGGGAAGATTTGGGAGAATGGCATTGAAACCTGTATACTATCATGTAAGAAACGAATCACTAGTCTATGTTCATTACAGGATACAGTATGCTTGGGGCTGGTGCACGAGGATGATCCAGATAGATGATAGGGGGTGGGAGGTGGGAGGGGGGTTCAGGATTGGGAACTCATGTACACCCGTGGCGGATTCATGTAAATGTATGGCAAAAACAATACAGTATTGTAAAGCAAAATAAAGTAAAGAAAAAAAAAGCACAATGTAAATTAACACTGATATGACACACATAGTTCACCACTTCATTTTAATATTTAAAGAGTTTTTGGTTTTTTTACCTTAGGAAAATCTTTATGCATATAAGTTATGGCTTCTAGTGTAAAGTTATTACACTAAGGTAGATTTCCAACATTTTATTCCTAGTTACCTTTATACATATATATTTCTTTTTGGATTTAGTCAGGTATGACATCAACCCCAGCAAATGAGTACCCTAATTTTCTCACACCCTTGATAACACTGGGAATATCATTTTATTGTGTGAAGATAGTCGACACAAATGCAACAAAGAAATCATCCATGTATCAAAAAACTTATTGGAATTCAACTTTTATTTAATTTTCTATTTCTCAATTTTATAGTATAGTATCATAGCTACTGTGATAGTGACATTTAATCTCAAGAAGAAAAAGTCCTTTACTTGGATGATTTTTTCTTGAGAAGTAAAATTTTAAAAATGGCTCCAGATTAAAAAATAATAGTTAGAAATATTGATACTCACTTGTCTTTGTCACTCACTCTTAACAAACAAATAAAGATAGCTTGTTTACCCTTGAAGATGTCAACCTATTCATAGGCACCATATTTTTAAAAGGAAAAGGGACAAACAGTAGGAGCTTGAATTACAAGGACCTTGGATCACCAATCAGTTGAATACTTTTAGAGAACAGATTTTGAACACCTGCTTTTTTCTATTTTCATATTCCAATATTACTATTAATAAATAAAGATCCTTTAATTTTATATTTTGGGATTGGATGAGTTTGGAATACTCATTTTCCATCTGTTTGCTTATTTAAACACAATAATTGATTATCATGGAAAACTGGTACACAGAAGGAACGAATTTTACTTTTCCTAAGCCTAGTATTTTACAAAGTCATCATCATATACATATCAATGTGACCTTATTCTTCATAAAGTAACATAAAATACTTTGACCTTCTCTTAATTGGAAACTTCTTTAATGTCTGTGTAACATTCTAATGCAAAGTCCATCAAGTGATAGTCAAATTCCTCTTTAGAATCACAACCAACACACCCTTGCAGGTGTTCTAGTTACATACACACAGCCTCCTGTCTGTCTGGCGTCTGCCTGTGCCTAACCCAGTATTGAATGCAGGTAGTCCTTATTTTGCACATTGCTGAGGTCACGAAAAGTGAGGACACATTTCCAGGTTCTATGGTTTCAGTTAGATGAGATCAGGCAACATGAAGGCTGTCTGTTTTATTATATCACTTGTTTCATTTTTCTCAAATATGAAACAAATATTATACTAAAATCTTCACTTAATTTTCTCATTGTGCCTCAGCACATGCTTCAAATTGAATTTTTTTAATTAATTAATTTATTTATTTTTAATTTGACTTTACAATACTCTATTGGGTTTGCCATACANGGAGAGATTGGAGAGTGAGACAAGTGGATCTCAGGACTAACATCAGTGTTTTATTTTATTTTTTTTTAATTAATTAATTTATTTATTTTTAAATTTAACTTTACAATACTCTATTGGGTTTGCCATACATCGACATGAATCCACCACAGGTGCACACAAGCTCCCAATCCCGAATCCCCCTCCCACCTCCCACCCCACAACGTCTCTCTGGATCATCCCCGTACACCAGCCCCAAGCATCCTGCATCCTGTATCAAACATAGACTGGTGATTTGTTTCTTACATAATAGTATATATGCTTCAGTGCCATTCTCCCAGATCATCCCGCCCTCTCCTACTCCCTCTGAGGCCTGCTTTTGTTTTAAATCAAAGGAAATGTAGACAGTAGGGGCTAAATCAGAAACTTCACCTCCTCTCCTGCTCCTCCCCCCATGCCCAAACTTGTTGATTCCACCTCCTTAACTCTGACTTCTCACTGTGGACACCCCTCCACCAAGTCCAAGCAACACCAGCTCAATCCTAAACTACAGCTTGAACACCATCACCAGCCTCTCTGCCTTCCCTCACACTCCCCATGGAGACTTGCCCTTTTCTGACCCGATTTTTTACATGAAGGCAGTATGATCTTGCTATAATTCCCCACACTGCTTTTGAAATAAAGGTCGGAATGTAAGCATGTCTTCTGTGATTCCCGCTTATCTCTTTCCATCTCATTTCTCACTGACTTTTCCCTACCATGTCTGCCTGGAAGCTTTATCTGAAAGCTCTCCTTAACCTCTGATCTTACTTTGGATGTCATTTCCTCCAAGAAACCTTTCCTACCCTTCCCGTGTCACCAAGGGGCCCCACTGTCATTTTTCCACCTCCTCCAGCCAACTGTAAGTTTCTGGGAAGCATAAGATCATTTTGTTTAACACTACATCCCTGAGGGGGCTGGCAACAATTGTTTTTTTGAGATCCCAGAGAGTCTTTAGTGATTTTAGAAAAAGACATGAAAGTCTCCATTTTTCATGTAAAAAAAGGTATTATACCCTGCATACCATTTCTCAGAGGTTAATACAGGAGGGAAGAAGGGTCAGCATTCCAAGGTGACCCAGCTGGTCCTGAAACTATTCCAGTGTCCTTGAGTAGCATCAGACCAGAACAGCCAAAATTTGGACTCCTGACTTAGAGAAATATTGCACTGTACTGCCAATTTATGCAGTTGGCTTTTTTTTTTTTAAACAGGCAAAGAGAGCTTTGACATGCTTTTCCTGGAAAGATTCACTGATTCACGCTTTCAGTTAATATTTGGTAGAGTGCCTTCCAAAGCCACGGCATGCCATTCTGCCCTAGGACATGAAAGTGTGTGCCGTTTAAAACAGAGAGCATTACATGGAGTTTCTGATTGCCAGCTAGTTCGCTTCCCTGATAGGCATTTCCAGATGTGAGGAAAGATTTATTTTGCTCCCCCCAGCTCCAACTGGTATGTGTGCATGTCTACACACACACACACACACACACACCCCTACTTTCTCCCTCGGTGCTTAAAATCATCTGTTTTCAACGTTTGGAAATTGAATTGACACAACAGCAGAATAACTGGCTCTCGGTAACTTTCAAGGGAAGAAAGGCATCACTCTCTCCTCTGGAACTGAGTACAACAGCTTGAAAATAGAACAATGTGTATCGGGTGTTTTTCTTTTCATCCTTTGCATCAATAGCAGGTGTACAGTTACAGACACAAAGAGCTAGATTCATGTCTTCTGCATGCCTGCAGAGAATTCCCAGAGTTACCTAGGGAGCAAGAACTGGCCTAAAATGATTAGTAAAAAGGCAGTAACCCAATACAGCTGTGTGTTACTAACACTGCCATATCACATGACTTTATTATTCTCCTTCCATAATGACTCTCGGAGGTAAATGGCCAGTAGAACAAGGCCAGTTTCAACAAGAGCAATTCTTAGGTACCAGTAGACAATATAAAGTTAAAACCTCAAAAAGTCCAATTAGAGTCACTGATTCAGCTACCGTGAATTGCAGGCTTTGAAATGGTTACGGTGAAGGTGCTGAGAATTGAAATGCTTCCACTAGAGAGCATCACTACAGCTTCATAAACCAATGTGAGATGCTATTTTGCTTTTTAATGGATTTTCTTTTTTCAAAAAAAATAATTATCTGTTTATTTGGCTATGCTGGGTCTTCATGACTGCGCATAGGCTTTCTCTAGTTGCAATGAGTGGAGAATGCATTTTCTAAGATGGGCTTCTTAAGCTGTTTGATGACCTTGGGGCACTGACCTCACATGTGCCCTGGGACTGAATTCTTCATCCGTTTTGCAGCATGTCTGTGGTCAGAACGGTATTACTTAATGAATCAGTTCACACATAAATTTACTGCATGGAAGCGGTACGCCTCGCTAGCACACTTCTCGGCAGCTGCTTGCAATTCTTTCACGTTCCTCCCCAAGGAGATGGTTCATAATAGATTTGAACAGATGCTAGGTGTTTGGCAGCATGGTGAAGGGTACTAGTTTTCAAAATTTGGGGTTATTTCATGTCTTGTAATTAGAATTATTCCTTCAATGTGCTCACAGACATACCTAACCTCTGACTCCACACTTAACCCCCCGTGAGCTCTCCTAACTTATTTGTTGGTTCTGATGGCATCATTGCTAAATCCTTGGTGCTCAGAGTCCAATCTGGTAAACATGCACAGACAGATCTGATTTGGCACGAAAATTGCTCCTTCTTTCTAAATGTACTTTTCCAGTTGTCCCGACAGCAAAGTCAGGCATTGCCAGAAGCCCAGCTTCCAGGTTATCATGGTACCCACGCTCCCCTTCCCCAGCACTCCTGTCTTCTCCTGCCAGAATGTGGCTCCCCCATCACTGCCCTGCCTGCCCCTGGGAGCATTGAAACCAGCCCTGGGTTTTATTTCCCAAGCCTGGCATGCAATAAGTGCTCAATAAATTTCTTTCAAATAAGCCAGGGATGGTTCACCAAGAAAAAAGGAAAATGTTTGTGTTTTCTTCTTAATCAGCTTTAATCTCAGAATCTTCCTCAGAAGGGCTTCTAATGCCCCTCCAGGAGCCTAGGGAAAGCTCTTTGTATGAACAGAAAATCCACAGTGCGTTGGGTAAGCTGGTAGGAACGCTCTCATGCTTCCAAACACTCAAGGGTGGATTGGGGGCGTGTTTGCCTATCTTGCAAGCTGATTCCCAACAGATGGTTACTCTGTTCACTTTCTTTACACATTTATCTTCCTACTTGAAGTATTCTACATCTCTACTCATTTGGAAGTTATTCCACAAGCCTTCATGAGGCATTTTCTTGTGCTGTGGCCTCAGTAAGACTGTTGAGACACTTCTCAGGGAGCACCGGCTGTACCACTTCCTTTATTTTCCACGTCAAACCCTGTCTGGCTCCGCACTTTCACTGGCTGCGCGGTAAATAGTCCTGACAGCATCTGCCATACGTTTTCACGCTTCATTCCCTTCCGTGTCCTCATTGCTTTTGTGCCCTGAGTCATGCACAGTGGCTATTGTCTAGCTGAGCTTGTTAATTCATTCAGTATTGAGTTCCTCCAGTCAGCTGTGCTAGGTGCTGAAGAAGGAAGTGACAGAGCTGTTAAACAGGGACTCTGGGCTTTGGATGTCCTTCCTCTGCGGAGAGACAAGGTGTTTAACTTGAAAAGGGGCTAGCTGAGCAGTTCAGAGTAGAGGATCAAAGAACAGGAGGCTCCCTCTGGCTGCATGTACCCACAATAATCCCTGTTTATTTCTTAAGAGCACAAACTTTGGAATTATCAGACTAATTTTCATACTGACTAGCTAAGGGGAACGTTGCTTTGGTATTCAAGGCTAATCGATGGAGTGGGAAATAATGGTAGTGACAGGAATATTTGTCCATGCTATGACAGGGGACCCAGAGATGAGCCCAGCTGAGATTGTGGCTATGCACATGCTCTGTGTGAATTGCAGGCAGTAAATTAATGTTAGTGATTACTGTTGCTCTCGGACTCTGCTTCAGTGCTGTGAACATCAAATGCAAAGGTACTTTGGCTTCCTTGCTGGAGAGGATCTGGTGAAAGGCCCTTCCTCATTTGTAGATCTCGCATCTGCTCAGAAAGGATTCATTTCCAAAGTCTTGGCCCCAGGTCATCTGATGGTGATCAAATCAGTGACCATGACTGTTGTTGTTATTCTTGTCCAGTCACTAAGTAGTGCCCAACTCTTCAAGACCCCCATGGACTAGGCCTCATTGTCCTTACTATCTCCCAGTGTTTGCACAAGTTCATGTCCATTGAGTCGGGGATGCCATCCAACCGTCTCATCCTCTGCCGCCCTCTTCTCCTTTTACTTTCAATCTTTCCCAGCATCAGGATCTTTTTCCAGTGAGTCAGCTGTCCACATCAGGTAGCCAAAGTAGTGAAGCATCAGCTTCAGGACCACTCCTGGGCTAATTGGTAGCCAGTTTCAGAGATCAGATCATGTTGTATGCCACTTTACCTCCTTTCAGCTAATTTGTGGGTTCCCTGGTGGCTGAGCAGGTAAAGAATACACCTGCAATGTGGGAGACGTGGGTTCTATCCCTGGGTTGGGAAGATCCCCTGGAGAAGGGAACGGCTACCCACTCCAGTATCTGGCCTGGAGAAATCCATGGACTGTACAGTCCATGGACTGCAAAGAGTCAGATATGACTGAGCAACTTTCACATCACTTCAAAACATGCTCACTGCAGCTCATCAATGTTTCTGAAAAAGAACACTGCTGGGGATGACCCAGGGTAAACAATGAAAAGTGCAACTGAAGTTGTTCAGTTGTGTCCAACTCTTTGCGACCCCATGGACTGTAGCCTACCAGGTTCCTCTGACCATGGGATTTTCCAGGCAGGAATACTGGAGTGGGTTGCCATTTCCTACTCCAGGAGATTTTCCCGACCCAGGGATTGAACCTGAGTCTCCCGCATCATAGAGAGACGCTTTACCATCAGAACCACCAGGGAAGCTAACTTTTAATTTTTTTTTCAAACAATTAAAGTCATTTTATATTCTATATAAAGCTCATGACCTCCCAGGATTGGGAAAATTTTCTTTGTCCTAAACTTAACCGGCTTCATGGGGCTTCCCCATGGCTCAGTGGGTAAAGAATCTGCTTGCAATGCTGGAGACACCGGTTTGATCCTTGGTTCAGGAAGATCCCCTGGAGAAGGCAATGGCAATCCACTCCAGTATTCTTGCCTGAAAACCCCATGGACACAGGAGCCTGGCGGGCTACAGTCCAGGGACTTGCAAAGAGTCAGACATGACTGAGCAATTAACACTTGAACTGGCTTCAAGTTGGTGTACTAATGCAAAGCTTTAAACTACTTTGCAAAGTTTCACGGTGAAGCTTTCATTCCATCCCAGCCTCACCACTATCGAGTGGTGTCATTTCGTACATTATTGAGAGCCTCTTGGTTTCTGAGACTCATTTTCCTTAGCCATGACCTAGCCCCAGTCTTCAGCATTTCATTTTGGCTTTTGGTAATGGACGTGGTTTCAAAGGGTGTTTGCAGATTCTGCCTTGGGATTATCAGGTTTCCATAGCATTAAGATGTGTGCAAGTTAGAGACAGTGCCACATGGTTTGCTTAGTCTGGGACAGAACCTGGCACATGGTATTTCCTCAAAAATTGGCTAAATAACGTGTGATTTACATCTGAAGCTGAAAATGGATGAGAACATTGGTATTGCCATTCAGATCATGTTTACTCTCTTCTACCTTAAAGAGGTGAAATGATCATCTTGATTGCAGATTTATTCTTTGATTGGTCAGTGACTTTTGAAATTTGACCTGCATAATAATTGCTAGCCGTTATTGAGTGTAAAAGACATGCCGGGCATTGAACGCATATACTTGTTATTCCTTGTGCAAGGCCATTATTCTCATTTTCAGATGAGGAAACTTCCCAAGGTGTCCCTGGCAGCAAGTGACTGAACCTATGTTCAAACTCAGATCTCTTTGTCACAAAAGCGATGCCAGGCAGAGATGCACTCTGTGGTGCCATGCAATCTCCTATGGGCTCTGGCCACTAGATTTGTACAAAACTGACTGATAATGGTAAAGTGCATTTGTTGCCTTAATTTTACTGTCTGTAATAAAGTCTTTTCTCCACATGAGCAAAATTTTCCCATATTAAGGCAACAAATGCATTTTAGCAGTACACACTTAAATTTTTAAGTTGCATGTGGTTGATCATTTGATTATTTGTTGAGAACTTTGTCAACTCAAAGAAAGAGCTCCTTGAGAATAGGAACTACTCTTTGGACATCTGCATCTCAGGCCTGGTTATAGTGATGAGTTTAGTAGATATTACATAAATAACTCATTGATTTGTGGATCGAGTACATTTGCTTAACTATTCTCACCTGCTAAATTTGTGCTTTTTCACTCATCATTTGTGCAACGAATTAACTTTTGGGTTCTTACTGTGATAGCCACTGGATGCATAGCAGTAAATACAGACCATCATATATACTTAGAATTGAAGGACTGTAACTTAGAAAACCACAAGCTACTACGTATTGGTAGAAGGAGTAAAAGTGAAGATGAGTTAAAAGCATACACCTTTGAATAATGGACATTTTAATGATCAGTGTCATTAACATAGCATAACATCTGGGATTGTTTGCCAGTGAATTACCCAGTGAACTTTTCTAAAGCCTAAAATAATTATTATGCTATTTCTTTCTAACATGAGTAACTTATGTTTGTATTAAGCCTTGTCCTGTTTAACTCTCTATGCCATGATGTTACATTCCCATTTAGTAGAGAAAGATATTTATCAATGTATAATTTTTTGCATTAACATTATTGATTCTTTTAGGAAAAGAGAATTATTTCCTAAAGTTACAAAGTCAAGCTTAATGTATTCTCACAAAGTATCCTGTAAGAATTCTTTGTGCTACAAAGAATCTTTTTATGCTTTAAAAATAATCCCTTTGTATAGTAACATTTGACTGTGGAATTCCTGGTACAATTTATTTTGGTTATTCTGAAAATTTCAGAGTCTTCTGTAATACCTTTGATAATAAAATAGCACCTAATGAAACAGTGGTGTGTACTTGAAACTGACTGAATGTTTAGCTCCTAAGGAGTGTTTAAAGCTCCATGGCCACCTAGAAAGATACCTGGTAACATACTCTGATGGTGGTGATGGTGGTTTAATCTCTAAGTTGTGGCCTACTCCTGAAACCCCATGGACTGTAGTTCACCAGGCTCCTCTGTCCACAGGATTTTTCAGACAAGCATACTGGGGTGGGTTGCCATTTCCTTCTCCAGAGGATCTTCCTGACCCAGGGATCAAACCCGGGTCTCCTGCATTGCAGGCAGATTCCTTACCAACTAAGCCACCAGGGAAGCCCGGTATACTTATAAAAAAGTATTCAAGTATACTTATGAAAAAAACCCTGCCTTGTTCCATTCTTTTAAATCAACAGCTTAATGACCCAGAAGACACCTACACTGTGTTTTGAGATGATATAAGCCCCTGAAGAATAGCTTCTACCACATATGCCTCTAAGGATGATTCAAAATGACTTCAATAGGCTGCAATGCTGGATGGAAACCAACAAGATGAAGCTGAGCAGGGGATAAACGCACATTTCTGATTTTAGATTCAAAAGGCAATTGCGCAATCGCAGGATAGGGAGCAACTGAGCTTGGCAGCCGTTCATGCAACTAAAAGCTTAATGGGAACCAACAGTAGGATGTGGTGGCTAAAAAGGAATGAACATAGTCGTGTGCTTCCTCAGTAGAGTTATGAATAGTTCACTGTACTCTGCAGTGGTCACACTGCCTTGGGAGTATTTGTTTAGAACCGAGCACTTTCAGGAGCACCTTTGACAAAGCAGAGTAGCTACTAAGAGGGTGTTGAATCCAATCCCAGACACATTTATTGGCCGGCGATGTGCTAACTAGTCTGAGGATAAAGATGTGAAGAAGACCTTGCCAGTCTCTAGCCTCAAGGAGTTGAAAATGTTAATGGACTGCCTGACAGGTACACACTTGACTGTAAAACAAAGCTTGACTCTGAAGCCAAGAAGCGGTAAAGAGAGTGCTCTGAGAATTCAGGAGCTGGACTGGTGGGAGGATTTCCACAGGAAATGAGGACAAGAGCGGAGGAAGCCGTAAAAGCAAAGATGCGGAGACATGAAAACTCGAGCATGTCTAGGGACTGTTGAGCAGTGTAGGCTGTCCGGAAGAGTAGGGTAGCCCTCGCAGAAGATGAAGCTGAGAGATGAAGGTTTGGATCAGAGCATGAGGGTCCTGACTGGTAGATAGTTTCAGAAGGATTACAGGTTGGTGAACTTCTGAAAGGGTTTCCCAGGTGGTGCTAGTGGTAAAGAACCCATCTGTCAATGCAGGAGGTGTAAGAGGATGCAGGTTTGATCCCTGGGTCAGGAAGATCCCCTGGAGGAGGGCAGGACCAGCCACTCCAGTGTTCATGCCTGGAGAGTCCCCACAGATAGAGGAGCCTGGAGGTCTACAGTCCGTAGAGGCACAAAGAGTTGGACACAACTGAAGTAACTTAGCGCAGATGCACACATGAACCTCTGAAAGCAATGCTATATGGAGATTGGTTGGAGAAATGATGTGTATTTAGTGCGCAGAAAAGAAGACCAAGGTCTCTGATAAATGTGGACCGGATTTGCTCTGTGTTCCTCCGGAAGCTAAAATTTATCTCGGGGGGAAAAGAATTATAAAGAACCAGATTTCAGTTCTCTCTATGCACCAGTTTTTTAAAAAATCAAAGCTGGGACTTCTCTGGTGTCCAGTGGTTAAGCATATGCCTTCTAATGCAGGGGATGTAGGTTCATTACCTGGTCGGGGAACTAAGATCCCACATAACGCTGGGCAACTAAGCGCTGTGTCACAACTAGAGTGGTGTTCCAAGGAGTTGTTCAGACCTAAAAATATTTTTAAAAAAACAAAAAATGTGCCATCATCTTGGCTAGGATAGGCGCCATATATTTGTTCTGAGGCATCACATGCTGAATTTATTTAATCCTCCAAACAATCCCATGAATTATAAATACTATTATTATCTCTCATTTACTGAGACCCTGAGAGGCTGACCAGTCACTGGCTAATAAGTGAGGGAACCAGGATTCAAACCAAGCCCACTCTCATTTTCTTCCAATATATACCAACAAATTTCCTGGTTTTCCTCCTAATTCCATTCCAAATCACTCTGCTGGATAATTCTATGGATTTTACTTGTTCACATTAATATATTTTAAAGTCTTACTTGTTACTAAATACTAAATACATGAAGGTCTTAATGATCATGTCTTTGGCTAGATCATTGAGAAGGTCCTTAATGAAAGGTGAGTGAACACATGAATAAATGAGAAATTTTTAATTATAAAATCAATTAGCATAGCCACTTTCAAAAGAAGTAACTTGCCCTTAAGAGAACTTCATTACCTTACAGCCTCTTTCCATTATTTGTGATGGGACAGTCTTAGTTATTTGAATTATTTAATAGTCATTTGAAATCGATGTTTTGTAGCTGCTTTTTTAAATCTTATTTATAAACCTTTTAAGCTATATTCAGTTTTAACAGCAATATCCCAAGTTCATATTCTCTCTTTTCCATTTTGTGTTACCAGATTTCACTTAAATGTGCCCATCCACTCCTAACGTCTAAATCAAAGAAGAATATTACCAATCATGCAATATCAGTCTCAAATCAACCAAACGCCATTTCCACATCTTTTCTTTGATAACCTTCTTAGATCCCTGAAGTCTGATGTCAGGGGCTGCCCATAATTTTCTTTGGAGAATTTTTTGGGAATTCCTAAATTATCCCTTGAAAAAAAAATCAAAATAGGAAATTGATGCTACAAAACTAAAGTAGAATTTGCAGAAACAACTCCCTTGTGTAGAAGGGAAAAAAGCGGTAAAGTGTTGCGCCACTTCTAGTGGACTATTTCAGGAATAATTCAATTCCATTGTCGCCCTTGGCCCTGGGGGCAAAAATGCAGCTTTTCCTGTTCCAAGGAGGGACTGTTCTCTGACTTAATGTGTGCGGCAGAGATGAGGCAAGCCAACCAGTTCTAGAGCTTACAGTCCTTTTCACTCTGCGAAGTGATACTGCCTTATTGTTTGGGTCAGGTAGTTGGGAGCACAATCTCCCACCCCCTGGGTGCGACTATTCCTTTATAGATTAGATAAGAACAATTGATGAACTTTTAAATGCTGAGAAAACTAATCAGAACTGGAAAGCGGGGTGGGGGGGGTGTTGGCCACAGCCCAAGAAATATGCCGACTGAGATAAAAGCACCTTCTGAACTGTTTCTCCATCCCACATCTCTCAGCTTTTAAGTCTCCGTTTCTTTCTCATCTTTCTTATCTGTCATTCCCTCAACTCTCTTATCTCCACTATCTTTCTCTTCTCCTCAACCCCAGCTTGATCCCCAAAGACTTAATTTTGAAAACTCTCTTAACTGGGCAAAACAAGGACTTACATTTTTAAAAATGCATTCTTTTTTGTAGTACCTAAGACTCTACATTCTGAAATTAATTAAGAAAATAGCTCAGGTGAGCATATGAATGAATGGAAGTTGCTCAGTCGTGTCCAGCTCTTTGTGACCCCAAGGACTATAGCCCACCTGGCTCCTCTGTCCATGGCTTTTTCCAGGCAAGAATACTGGAGTGGGTTGCCATTCCCTCCTCCCCAGGATCTTCCTGACCCAGGTATCAAACCCGTGTTTCCTGCACTGCAGGCAGAAAGCATGCTTCCAGATGAACATATCTTACTCTCAATTCTTCCTTTCTTTTTTTTTTTTCTTATAAAGAAATATTTAAAATATCTTAATTTTAGTTTCGGGCAACAGACTCAACCTCTGTTCATTTCAGGTTGGGTTGTGGTTCTTGATGGCAAGGAATTGGGTGGGGAGGTGGACCTTGGGCCACACAGTCTGTGTGAGTCCTTTGGCCCCCGCACTCCTTGCTGCTTCCCAGCCTCATTTCAAGGCCCAGAGTCATACTCCTGCTTCGAATCCAGGCCAGATGGATTTGGGTTTTAATGTCCATATGTTGCTTTCAGTTTCTCTGAGGCTTTCAGTTCCTTTTTTTTTTCCCCCTGTGAGGGACAGGCCTTCCCTGGGAAGAAAGAGCACCCCTTGAGTCTGATATGTTCTGCCGTCAACTTGTGACGCCCTTTGATTAACTTGGGACGAGTCTGGCCCCATGCTGGAACTCGGTCCCATTCAGCATCCTGCCAGCTAGAAAACGTACTGTCTCGATCACCACCTTCCTAAGAAAGTTGCATGATGCCCAGAACATAAAGGTCTTTTCCGTGGCAAGTTAGGCAACCCCAAGGAAAGAGGGCTGTTATGGAAAGGGCCAACAACTCATCCGGTGGTTGGTTGTAAATCATTCTTTGGGGGAATAAAGGCAGACGGGGCTGGAGCTCTGGTCCTCAAAGAACTTCCTCTCATTAAACAAGAGCAATTTGCCACTCGCTGCGTGCTCTTTCTGCTGGGAGGGAAGTCACCTGCTTTCCTCACTCACATCAGTGCCTCTGGCACGGTCTGGTTGAGGGTCCCCTGCCAGGGGGGCATCTTTCCACCTTGTAGAGGTCTCTTTTCAAAGCCAGACTCCACAGGTGTAACTCAGAGTCGATCTGATCAGCTGCTTGCCCCCACTGCCCAACTCTCACTTTTTCTCTTAGCTGCTCTTTTCTGTGGTCCTGGGTTTCCCAGTCTTGGCGAGAAGACAGTCATTCCTTTGTGCTCGGCTGCTACAATGAGGTAACCGAAGAAAGGGTCTTGGTCTGAGGCTGTCAGCTGTTACTAATCACTACTCCCCAGCTCATCATGGGTCCCACTCGCCTCTCCCTCTTGCTCTGCTTAGCACACATAAAGAAGATGAATGACTCCCTGGTTTCTCTTCAAAAAAGCATATTGTGCGGCACATTCCAATACCGTGAGCGAAGGATGGGCTAGTGTGTGGGGTGAATGGGTATCTAAATCACCTCTCCGTGGGCCTCACGCCGGCAGCTGTGGCCTGTGAGATGTGAACCTCAGAGCTGGCCCTCTGAGAGTTTCCTGAGACCACGCTGAGAGAGAAAGGAAGTTGATGTGATGGGTTCCCGAGTTACTGGAACCATTCGTTACAGGGCTGTGTTAGGCTGGGATATGCTGTGTTAGGCTGGGATGTGAGGTTATGCTGTATTGGATGGTTAAGACTAGTGCAGAAAAGGGCTTCCCTGGTGGCTCAGATGGTAAAGAATCTGCCTACAATGCCGGAGACCCAGGTTCAATCCCTGGGTTGGGAAGATCTCCTGGAGAAGGGCATGGCAACCCACTCCAGTATTCTTGCGTGGAGAATCCTCGTGGACCGAGGAGCCTGGCTGGCTCAGGTCCACGGGGTCACAAAGAATCGGACACGACTAAGTGACTAAGCACAGCACAGTACAGAGAAGATAAAGCTTGACCATTCAGAGGGCCTCACCAGTTGGTTACCCAAAAGGAGGGCACTCAGATGTATCCGACTCTCCAAGACCCCATGAGTTGTAGCCCGCCAGGCTCCTCTGTCCATGGGATTCTCCAGGCAAGAAGACTGCAGTGGGGTGCCATTTCCTCCTCCAGGGGATCTTCCCAACCCAGGGATTGAAGCCACTCTACATCTCCTACGTTGGCAGGTAGATTCTTTACCGCTAGTGCCACCTGGAAAACCCCACCCAAAAAGAAGGATTCTCCCCACCCCAAGGTTAATGAAAAGGACCCAGAAACTCTTGGACACAAGAGGTAGCAGAAGTTGAAGCTGGACCTCCATGTCCCCTCTCTGCTCCCTTCTGTGAAAGCTAATTTTCAAGGCCGACTGTAGCCAGAGAAAAGGGATTGTCTGCTCAGTCCTGCCACACTGCAAATAAAAGGTGACTTATGATATAACTTTTCCTGCTACTGACAATCATGTCTGTCCCACTACATTTCCTATTTAACAGTCTTGAAAGAAAATGTTTCCTTTTTACCTTTCCATGGCATTCTACTAGTGAACACCAGAGCTCAAAAAAAGACTTTTGTTGACAAGCCTCAAGAATTGAATTAAAAAAATCAGCTGGGCTGACAAAGTGATATGACAGTGATCCATTTGTTAGGAAGCATTTTTGTCCTTCTCAGGCAAAATAACCTCATAAAACTAAGTGATGTCATAGGTGAATGAAACGCCAAGTTTTGTGATGCTGTGAACAGCCATAACAGGAAGGAAATATTGGCCAGGAGGAAAACCCTTGTGAGGATATTTGTGATTTAATTGACTGTGAATGCCACAAAGTCATTCTCAGCTCTTTGTGGAAGATGGTTTAACTCTCTTCACCAAGAATCACTGATTAAAGTAAAAGCCTCCTTGGCTCAACATTCCGTGAAGCATACCTTTTCTAAAAGTTTTCCCTTCATTATAGTGTCTGTAGAATTTCTGTTCAGATGAGTTGACTAGATTCCAGTGATCAGCACCGTCATTTCCTTGGTCTCCGTTAGAGGTGGGGTGAGGTCTTGGGTGGAGTGGGTGGGCAGCCCCAGGGGAACGGAAGCAAGGTGAGAGGGTGGAAAGACCTTAGCTCCTGGCTCCTTTTTCAAGCCTCTACTCTCAGCTGAATGTGGGTATATACCAGTGTTTGCAAACTCTTTTTTTTTTTTAACCAGAACCTGCAAATACCATATAAACGTATTTTACTCTGTGATCTGGCCGCACACAGACATACACACGTGCAGCTGAAAAAAACTTCACAAAGCAGTATTTCCCTCTTACCCAACATGATACACTCTATCGTTTTCTATTCTATCCTGTTTCATTAATAGGATAAAAGATACTAGCTCATGACCTACTAAATTGATTTCATGACTGGCATCTTAAGCACTTATTTAACCTCACCTCCTCTTCCATTCCCATCTTTGTGTTTGTTGGGTTTTTCATTTATTTACTCATTGTTCTGTTACTGTGTGACAGATAGGACTATAGCAATTACATAAGCTCATCTGCAAGAGTGAATCCTGTTAAAGATGGCAGAGAATAAAAGAGTGGGGGAAGGAGAGGCTGGGTGAGAGAGAGGGGTACTCCTGTGGTGAGGGGTAGCAGTGTGCCAGCCTCCTGCCCATCCTGCCCTTCTTGGATTACCCCCCACCCCCATCTGGAGATAAAGCTCCAGGTGATGCTGGGTCCATCCCCACAAGGTCTATCTCTCCTTCTTCAAGGTAGAAGGAACCTCACTACTTTGGATTAAATGTGGGGAAGAGGGCTTCCCCAGTGGTTCAATGGTAAAGAACTTGCCTGTAATGCAGGAGACTTGCAAGAGAGGCAGGTTCGATCTCTGGGTGAGGAAGATCCCCTGGAAAAGGAAACGGCAACCCGCTCCAGCCTGGGAAATCCCATGGACAGAGGAGCCTGGTGGGCTACATTCCATGGGGTCGACAGCTGAGCAACCAAACAGCAACACAACGATCAATGTGGGGACGAGCAATCAAAATTGGCGAGTCTGAATTTCAGAGTATTTTAAACACAAGCAATTTTAGTGCTGGTCATTCGAGCAGTACCCTAAGTGAAACGTTATTTAAAAGTCTGTGGCCTCCTCCCAGCATAACAACAACAACAGTGATAAGAATGACTATGCAACGTTCTATTGGGAGCCTTCCTGTGCAGGCACTGTTTGGGGCAAGGAGGCTACATCAATGAATAAAACAGATTGTTCTGCTCTCCTGGCACTAAAATTCTAACAGGGGGCATCATATAATAATCATAGCATTTATCAAGGGCTTACTTTGTATAGATTCTTCATGTAAGTTTTCCATAAGCTTGCAGTGTAGGTACTATCTTCTTGTCTAGGTGAAATGGAGACTTAGAGAGGTCAAATATTATTATTTGATTGATTTAATAATAATAGCAGCCAACATTGCTTGAATGCTCACCATGTGCCAAGCACAATGCTAAGTGCATCTTGTACAGAAGTCCCTTTAGAGCCATGAAAACCCTGTGAGGGAGCTTTCTTCATTCCCATGCTACAGATAAGGAAACTGAGGCTTACAGAGGTCACAGGGCATCCCAGAGCTAGAAGTAGTAGCCGGGTATTCTAACCTCAGAGCCTGAACTCTCTTAATCACTGTGCCACAATTTTTTAAAAACAATGTGCTTCTGAAAATGCCTGAGGTTGGCCTTAAGTAGTTTGAAATATTGACTCTTCGATTAAATTCTGAGGCTTTAACCAGCTTATTCATTGTGATGCAAAACTATGATACAATTTCTAACCTAAGATTTGCCTTCTGTTCTAGAACCCCTAGAATCATCGAACTTATTTTTTTTCCAATCTAGTTTATAAAGAAGCTGGAAGAAAATATTCCAGTAGGAAAAAAACTTCACATAGTTTTAGAAGGAGATTTAAAGCAATTTGTTTCATGCTTACTCCCACCCCTTCACACCTTTCCTCAGAGCTTTTTCTTCTGCTGTGTGTGTGCTGAGGGTCCAGGGTGCCCTTGCTCCAGTGATGGGCAGACGCTTTAGGACACAAGAGCTCCTTTTTCAGCCTGTAAATATGAAGTACATTGTATTTTTTAGAGTTTAACTTTCTTATTGGAAAAAAATTACCTTTTATTCAAATGAATATGGCATATACTGCTACTCATCCTTGATTTCCTTGTTATAAGTTTGCCCGTCTTAAAATTCTAGGAGGCTTGAGAACAGGCAGCTTTCATTAGATGAGTGTCTGAGAAACCCTTGGTAGAAAAGGAGTATATCTAAAATAAAATAAAAACTAATACAGAGCAATATTCTTGAGGCAGCAGTTGCCACCCCCTCCCTTTTCCTTTCTTTCTGGGCCTGATCCAGTGGCCCTGAAAGAACAATGAAACACCATCAGGGTGAGCAGAAAGAGCAGTCATAGCAGAAGGCTTCTTCTTTAGATTTCACATTTCAAAGCTAGAAACAGGAATCATTGGAGGAATATACTGAGACCCATTAATGTATAAGACAGACTTTTAGCAGATGGGAGACTAAAATCCATGCAAAGCCTTAGGAACTTGACATTATTTATATGTTACCCTTTAATACTTGACTGAATACATATTTCATTTATCCAATAAGTCATACCAAATATTATACCAGAAGAAATCTAATTTACAATAGACTTATATAGACTTCCATATACATATTTATTGAACACTCCCTCCCCATCCCCATCTTTCCCCAAAACATGAATTTCATGCATTTTCTGTTGTGCTAAACTGATTACTTAAACACTATCTTCATAAATAAAGAGGTAAATGCTTACTGACCCATTTGCATTAAGAAACTCTCTTCCTCTCTCTTCAGGGTGACTGCTGCCTAAAATATTCAGGTGTTTGAAGCAAAGTCTAAATGTTTTGCATTCTAGAGAATGTCTTGTTCAGTCTTTTTTAGATGGTTAACTCATGGGTAAACATATAATAGGTTTGCAGACATGAATGATTAATTACTTTTTAAAAATCAATTTCTATTGGAATATAGTTGACTTGATTACTTTGTTGACGACTGGTATTTGATGGGTTTGTTTTTAGAAAAGAAGACAAGATCCGTGTACCCACAGTCAGCAAATATCCATGATCCTCAATGCTCCATTAGAACATGTTCTGGGCTCTTTTTCTAGGAATGATGAGGAATTTGAACGGACTGATCTGCACTCTAGCTAGTCCTTCTGGTGACCAGTGTGGTCCACTTCCCCCCAAGGTGGGGGAATGTCAGAGTTTTTCCACAGTTACCTCCATGGATGCAATTTTCTTCTAGCTGGATGGCTCATTTCAACATTGAACTCAAATGCAATAAAGTTAGAGAAAGCTAGTACGGATAAAAACACATGAAATGTGGGTGACTCCTAGCTTGTCCATAAGGATTGAGATATAGTAGAAAGGGTACTCCCTTTGAGTGTGGGTTCAAATCCTGCCATTACTGTTTACTAGCTGTGCAACACTGGGCAAGTTACTTAACTTCTCTGGTCTCTTGTCTCTTGACCTTTAAAATGGTATCAACAATAACTGCAACATGCAGTTGTCATGAAATTAGATGTGCTACTGGTGAGAGGAAGAATTTGGTGAGTGATTTAGTGGATCAGCACAAAAGTTAACTCAAAATATACAAAGCATATAAACTTACAAACATGTCATTGTAATTGGAAGAACTATGACAGTGCTGTAATTAATAGGCAATATACTATTTCTTGGGGTTCAAGAGGATCTCAATTCCGATGACAGATTGTTTTCATAATAAAGATGTCAGGATGTCTTGAATAGGGTTGGCTCAGCTAAGCCCAGATCAGATGCAGAAAAAGGGACCAGTTAAGATCATTATCTTTACTACTTGCCCTGGAATGTGTTTCTCACATACGTATTTAGATGAACACATAGTTGTCATAACATACTCCCACTAGTACCTGCATACCCAGGAGACCTCGTTCACCCTCACCCCAGTGCCCTTTTCCTCCATATATTTTAAAATGTCGAGGCTCCATGCAGACTTCCCCCTTCTCAACCATTTAGAGCACTTCCTGCCAGAGTTCCCTTTTCTACAAAGTGATTTAGTGCTTTACCCTTGCGCCCAGACACTCTGACATTTGTGTGCAGCGCTTTGTCTGGAATTTCGGGAGGCTGGAGAAAGGAGATGCCCCAGAGTTGGAGTGAGAGACGGGAAGAATGACAGCCTGCTCGGGTGGAGTTTTGCCTTCCAGAGCCTTCCCTCCATTTCCTTTGCTCCTCCAGCATCAAGGCTGTTCTCTTGCAGACCCAGTGTTGTGACAGATTGTCCACATCCATCTACCTTTGCCCTGATGACAGTGTGTGGCTTTGCTTCTAGCAGTCCCTTTAGCTTGACAGACTCTACTCAGAGAAAAGGGGAGAGGTTAGAGTTGGAAGGAGGAGGGGAGGGGGCACTGGGGTACCCAGAGCAGAAGTCAACAAGCAGCCCCGCATGGGACACCAGACCCTTTTAGAAGAAGGATCTCCACTAAGATTTGGTTTATAAAGGTACCCACACACACCCCTGCCTTTTCTAAAACGTTAGCAGTTGCTGCTTTATTCTCTTTCACAGGATCAGGGTCAATATGCAGAGGTTGGTGAGGCCTCTCATTTGACCATCGATTCTCCTTCTGGGCTCATTGCTAAAAAAAAAAAAATGCTTCAGTGTTTGTCTTCATCTATTTCACAGTTGGAAAGTATGGAGTAAATTACTCATTGGTTTTCTTTTTTAATTAACTTTAATTTAAAAAAAGAAAAAAACACACACCTATAAACTTTGTTTCCTAGAGCTGATGTCCCTGTAGCTGTGAATTCCGGAATAACAGTCCCCAGCCCTCCCCCATGGTGGGAGGGAGGGAGATTTAAGCCTCCTCCTTTGTCTGCCACGTTGGTTTCCAGTGCTGTGCCTTGACCACTTAGCGCTCTCTCTGAATAGCTATAGGTCGGGAGTAGTGGGCAGGAGCGGCAGAGAAGAGTTGGCGTGAGAACGGAACAGCACCACAGAATAGAAGGCGAGAGGGAAAGAAAGCATCTCGGAGGAAGAGAATGCTGCCGCCTGGTACCCCTAGCAGAGATATCCGGCCTTTTGTGCCCACACCACTCGCCCGCCGAAGAATTGCAGGCTTCAGTGGTGACGAGCTCAGGCAATGATGGGAAAGAGAGTGGGCCCCTTCTGGGAGAAATGATTTCAAGCACAGGAAAGCCAAGATATTTTGAGACACCATAGGAGACCTGCGGATGAACCTGGGGGGATGGGACCACGTGGATTGAGAACAGATGAGCCCATTTCTAATGATGGTAAAGTGTTGAAGTGGCG
The DNA here is from genome assembly GCA_006410875.1 of Neotragus pygmaeus. Lineage (NCBI taxonomy): Eukaryota > Metazoa > Chordata > Mammalia > Artiodactyla > Bovidae > Neotragus > Neotragus pygmaeus. The sequence continues at coordinate 1,210,497 of SJYV01024612.1, read as the reverse complement.
CCAACCCCACAAGTGGGTATTAACCCTACGTTTCAAGAAGCCTAGGGCAAGGATAAAAGAAGCTAACTTCACTGCCTTAAAACCAAAATTGGCCTTCTCATTTGTGGGAGCTGTAGGTGGTTTTCTCAGGGGCAGGAAGTACACTAAATTCAGTTACATAAGATCTGGGCTCAAGTTCCCACTTCATTTTACTTGGTATTAACTAAGAACTGAGAAATTTACTTAATTGCTTTTTAATCTGCCTTATAGATTGTTGTTAAAAATAAGAATATAGCAAGTACTATGTGCTTATTGTGAAAATTATGAATGATTTGATTCAAATACACATGAAATTATAAATTGGAGATCATGGCTTCAATTCCCATATAAGCTCATTACCATTATCAAGATTTGGGGGCAAACCCAGCCAGTTACCTGGCATTCATGGACATTATCCAGTATACTTTACCTTACTCTAAATATACTGATATAAACAGAGTCACTACCTACATACTGAACCAGTGTTAGTGTCTGATACTGATCATTGAGCTACAGTGTAAACTTTTAATATATTTATAAAATTATGATTTTGCATAATAAAATAGTTTGATTAATTATGATTAGATGATGCTATAATTGAATCTTAGTGTTTTAGGGAGTTTGGGGGTGAGAAAAAAGACAAATGAGGAAATGGTTAATGAAACAGAAGAGCCCATATTATGATTATGAAAAGTTAATCTTTTGAGAGTTTTGGGTTATTTCCAATTTTTTTCCATCCCAAGAGGCATGGAGATGTGTTGCATTTGCTAGAAGAGTTAGGGAAACATTCACCATCATGCCTCCTCTCTCACAGAGGATCATGCCTTGCCTGAGGTAGACTTTGAAGATGTCCTGAAAAAGAGGGGAAGAATGTTTCACATGAGATAAGGTATGCCAGGCCTGTGGGACAAGGTGGAGGAAGGCAGAGAGCAAAAATGAGAGGAACCCCACCAAAATTACTGTTTTTAAAAACTGTTGATGAGATGAGATAAAATGAAACAACAGAGAAGCTATTTGAGAACTTTGGCCTACTATAAATGTAAATTGAGGATAACTCAGTAAGTGAATAGAATAATAGCTTAAATTTTACATTAAAAATTAAAAAAAACTTACAAGTACATACGTAAAATAATAATTCTTATAAAAGAATTTAATGGTAGTTACTCTGTGTGAGTCTGCAGAGTGCTCAAAACTTGAGATATGCTTAGATTATCCTGCCAGAAACCTTTTTTAAGGTATCTCTTCATACACACACACACACACACACACAAACACACACACAATACTCACTAATTCACACTCACAGCTTCCCCAACTAGAAGCAACCTAGGAAAGAATTTGATTGCCCCTTCAAACCATCAGAGAGTCATGTGAAATCAACTCTTGGGGAAGAAATTGGGTGATCACGTGTTAGCTGACACAGCTGGTGCCTAGCCATTCTATGGCTTTTTCCCTTCACCTTTTGTGATGCCCTGATTCAAATTGGTGCCAAGTTCTCATAACATGTATAAAATCCCATTGCCGGGTGGGAGAGGGTTGGTGAGTGAAAAAGGAAATGCTCTTCCCATTACCTTCCACTGGACAATTCCCTGGACTGATTTCCTGAAAATCTCCTTCTGTTTGCCTTCCCTAGGAATGGCGGCCCTAGATAGTAAGGCATCAGGAAAGATGGGGATGCGAGCTGTAGTCTATTACATGACTACGACCATCATTGCCGTGGTGATTGGCATAATCATTGTTATCATCATCCATCCTGGGAAGGGCACAAAGGAAAACATGCACAGAGAAGGCAAAATTGTACAAGTGACAGCTGCAGACGCCTTCCTGGACTTGATCAGGTACGTCCTCACAAGCCCATCCTTTTGAGTATATTTTGACCACCTCTCCTCTTTCGGGGAGAGCTGATCAAACCCTAGAAGAGGTATCCAATTGAACCAGTCCTGCTGGGCTTGAAATGAAGATCACATGTAACAGAAATGGAAGTAAGGATCCGTTTTCTGATCTCATGTGAAAGAGATAAAAAGAGCAAGGAAAAGATAAAGATTTAGGAGCCCTGCTTTTAGGATTCAGAATCTGAGCACTCAGTCCTCTTAACTGTGCAGCTCATCTTGGAATATTAATATCGATAGTTCTTTTGTCTGTATGATTTTTTATTGAAGTATAGTGTTGTGCAATTACATAAGTTACAGATGTACAACATAGAAATTCAAATTTTCTTACAGGTTATACTTCGCTTATAAAATATTAGCTTTATTCCCTGTGTTGTACAGTATATCCTTGTAGCTTATTCTATACCTAGCAGTTTGTACTGCTTACTCTTCTACCCCTATGTTGCTCTTTCCCCCTTCCCTCTCCCCACTGATAAGAACTAGTTCTCTGTGTCTGTGAGTTTGCTTTTTTGTTATACTCACTAGTTTGCTGTACTTTCTAGATTCCACATATATAAGTGATAATCATATAGTATTTGTCTCTTTCTGACTTATGTCACTTAGCATAATGCCTTTCAATAATTCTTGACCTACCTTTCTCAAGTCTTACTGTTTAAGGCTATTTTTTTCCCCCAAGTATAGCCTGTTCATTGGACTCTTCTAATTTGGAACTTGTGATCTGTATCACCATCCATTTTACACAACAATTTATTTCCAGAAGGGACCTTAGAGATCATCTGATCTCACCTGTCCTAAGATTTTCCTTTTGTACTATTTATGAAGAAAGGATTTGGCAAATCAATAATAAAGGATTAAAGGATGACTTATTTAGCATTGTTTTTATATACAAACTATATACTGATTACAAATTAGTTGTATCTAATACTTGAAACAGACTCAATGATATAGTCTGTTTTACACAGAACTGAGAAGTAAGCCTAAATTTGATCCTGGTACTTCCCTGCCTGCTATCTATCCACATTTGCTTTTGCATGGGTCAGGTCCTGGGGGGAAGCATGTTGCAGGCTCAAAAGGATCACTGAACAGGGTGTGCAAAGGTACGGGCTGGGTTAAGGGAACCTACAAGCGATGGTGAGATACTCGGGGACTATCAGCAATAGGAAATTGTTTTGTTACCACCTGTTGCTTTGAGGTCAGGAAGGGAGCTATTCCTAGAACTCAGGATGAGCTGTAGCCTTGGGAAAGGCCACCAAAGACAGGGGCTAGAGCTCTAATTTGGAGGAAGGGAGATATTGCCCAACCTGTCAAGAGAGAGAGCTGGAAGAACCTGTACATCCACTTCTCTCCCCCACTGCTCTCTGTGATCTGTCAGTACCTCCCACTGGACAAACCCAACAGGAAGCCAGAAGGCAAGGGGGCAGCCTCGCAGGCACAGAGCAGGATGGCGGGTAGATGGAGAAGGGCAAATGGAAGATACCCTAGCACAGACCTCAAGGTGTCCCACCTGCTCAACAGTCCAGCCAGCAGCCCATCCAAGCTGTCTTCCCAAACCTAGCTCTTTCCTCCTTACTTTCCAATGGACCTACTTGCAGAGTGACTGGCTCAGTCCTAGATGTCTACTCTAGGATTCCCCACTGACCATTTGAAAGCAGCTCCTCCTAGCAACTCAGTGCCATCTCAAGGAATGGGTCCATGGATGGTGGGTTCAGGAGTGAGTTGGACAACAAAGGACCTCTTCAGCAGCACCTCTCAATACTACCACGAGTGACTTTGTAGCATCTGTGTGTAAGCATTATACAGCCCCCTCTTGAAAGCCTTATCCAGGGAGGTAATGGCAATTATCTGAAGGTAATAACCCATTCTGTTTTAGTTCATACCAAGTTGGCACCTGATGACACTGATTTTATTTAGTTCATGCAGTTAATTAAAGCTTTTCACCATTTTTTTCAGGGAGTTTACCTTCAGGTAGTTTGGACTGGGGGTGTTTTATTATATTCTCTTTCTGTACAATTTCTACTCCTTGTTTAAAGAGCTGGGATCTTGTCATTCTCAGATGCTTTTCTGCCCCTCCTTGCCCCAGTGACAAGTATAAGACTAGCCTGTCCTCCCCCATACACCTGGTTTGACCATTTATCTTGGAATCTCCTAAACATTTATCTCAGAGTTCATAGAAACAGACCCACAGAGCATAGACGGGAAGAACAAAGAAACAGGATGGTCTAGGCAGTGAGAAGAGACAAGAGTTTATAACTTTAACATATCGATGACTTACAGTTGCTGGAATCTCGGGCTCTGACCAGCTGCCCAGGTCACGTCTCCTCCACAGGCTTCCATCTTGGAGCCCTGGTGATAGTTAAACCCATCTCTTCTTTAACAGATGAGCAAACTGAGACCTGCATGGGTGCCACGAGCCAGCCAAGGTCACACAGCTGGTTAGAAACTCCCCAGGGAGAGTGCTGACTCTTATTCCTTCCCCACCGTGAGCACAGACACTGGTCTGAGGAAGTGACAGATTCTGCCACCTGGGCACCCCAACTTCAAGTTCTGTGGACCATCTGTCTCCCTGTTGGTTACCAAAGAGCTAGAAGCTGTAACCGTTCAGAGTCATTATCTCACCCCCTAGCGTTCTTTGGGAGGACTTTGTGGAGAATAAAATTCCACAGTCTGACCATGACATTTGATTCAGAACATTTGGTCCCTAAACACCCAGCATGATACTAAAATGACCCCTATTAAATGACCCCTACTGGATGACCCCTAATAACCCACCCCAGTCAACCAGAATGCTTACGCTAAAAGGCATTTCCATTTTTACCTGGGTTCTTCCTGGCAAGATTTGATGTCTGAATTTTAAAAATTCATTTGTCTGACAAAAGGACAGATGAGTTGAATTTGGGACTTAAACTGAAAAATATGAACTGCATGGACCACACTTAGGGATGATCTATGTCCCATTTCAAAACTATCTACCAAAATCTTTCTCTTTTTCCATTTGCCACTTAGTTGGATGCAATCTTTACCTTACACACAAAGAACAGGTATTTAAGGAACTAATTTATTAATTGGGAAAGTTTCAAGTGATCATTATTTTCTTTGCAGGAATATGTTCCCTCCAAATCTGGTGGAAGCTTGCTTTAAACAGGTAATACTCCACAGCCATAAATTCCCCTTTGAAATTCCTCTTTGGCAAACAGAGTGTGGCTATCTTTTTAATTGAATTTACTTTTTTTTTTCCTGTTTCCCTGCAATAAGAAACACTTCCTTTGCCAACTAGATGGAAAGCACTAGAGTTTTCTGGGGAATTGGGAGGGGAGGGAGGGGTCTTCCCTTGTAGGGAGGGGAAGGAGGAATCTTTCCTTGTATTGAAGGCTTATTAGTTACCAGACACTATATGTCTTGCATACAAATGGCTCATTAAGTCTCTGTTAATTGTTAAGAAGGCTAATCAGGAGACTTTCTCCCTTCCTCCATATCCCATACACAAAAGTTCACCAAGCGCACAAACTCCAGTATTTACAACTTGCTTCAAAGATTAGGGAGATTATTCAAGTTTCTGGGCTTGATGTTAAAAGTCAGTGGGTTGTGTTTTTTAAAAGTCTGTTACGGGCCTTACGGATTCTAAAGGAGGCACCATGTCAGAAAGGATTGCCACCGCCATGTATTGAATGTCTGCTCTGTGCCAAGCACTAATGTTATATTTACTCCTCACATAAATATAATGGGTATCATTGTCTTCATTTCATCAGTGAGGCAACGCATCTGTGATCATTCAGAGGGGTCATGTAACAGGCATTCGATTTCACACATAGTAAATACCAGACCCAGAATTCAAACCTACTGTGCTGATTCCAAATTCTGTCATCTTTCTGCTTCTACATTCTGTTCCTCTTCCTGGAAAGCGGTATCCAGGCTGATGCGACACTTCCCAGGATGCCGTAGTGAGCATCAGTTCTTTCTAGCACCAAATCCAAGCAACCCTTGGCTCTTTGTATTGAACACACAAATACATTTTACTATTAGGGGATAAAATGAGTAAAGCTCATTCTAACCTCAATTGAATTAAAAAAAAAAGCTTTGTTACCCAAAATATTAAGAGGGAAACAATTAGACATTATAGTTGTTAAATAGTAGTTCCCAAACATTTCCCCAGATGGCGTCACTTTACCCTCACCCTTGTGCTTGGGATGTGTAAAATAAACAAAACCAAACCCTGACCTCATGGAAGACCAAGTTTCCCACTCTTCACTTTTCTTCCCTTTTTAAAATTTGTATTGACCATTTTTAATAGTCAATTTTGCACATACTGCAAAATTCAAACAGAATTCTTTTCTTTAAAGAAAAAAGGCTGACAAGGCAAAATCTAACTCTTTTTATTCAAAACAACTGTAACCATAAATAATAATCCCCTTTCAATCCAGTCAGCCAACCCCAGCACCATGGGGCTGATTCTTCCAGTTAGTCAGCTGGCACAGGACAAATTCAAAAACGTTGATTTCTAGCAGCACTGGGAAAAGTGCTGACTCAAACAGATTTATTGTATTCAATATTTGGTTTTGGATAGCACTTACACGATTTTGAAGGAGAAGCAAATGTATCGTCCCAGATCTATTTGTCTTAGATCAGAATGCAAGTGAGGTTGCAATTTCTGTGTAGGCTGCAAACTGTCTTAGGGGAAAGAGTTGGAGGTGTAGGAAAGTTTAGTTGGGATTGAAAATTCGCCCTAGACAGTCTAAAATTGGGGTGCCCTAAAATGCATAAGCACCCCAGTTGAACAGAGATTTGACTGGAATAGGAGACAGAAGGGGGCCAGTTTCTTTGTTAAAATTACCAGCAATGCCACTGATTGTTTAGGGCTATGTCAACAGTTGGAGAAGGAAATGGCAACCCACTCCAGTGTTCTTGCCTGGAGAATCCCAGGGACGGGGGAACCTGGNGGGCCAGTTTCTTTGTTAAAATTACCAGCAATGCCACTGATTGTTTAGGGCTATGTCAACAGTTGGAGAAGGAAATGGCAACCCACTCCAGTGTTCTTGCCTGGAGAATCCCAGGGACGGGGGAACCTGGTGGGTTGCCTTCTATGGGGTCACACAGAGTTGGACACGACTGAAGTGACTTAGCAGCAGCAGCATGTCTACAGTATTGACAGCTAGTCATGTCCTTGTTTGGAAATGATAGTTTCCCACTGCACAAAAAAAGTCTCCCATACTTTACCAATACTCTTGGTAAAGTGATGGCCAAGCATTCCATGTACAGTTGTGCTTTCTTCCCCTAGACTCTAGATCCAGTCAGCATCCATAGATTATAACTTTCTCTGGTGCTTTAGCAACATCAACGTGAAGGCCAGAAATTCTGTTCTTATTAAAATCATAGAGAGATGGGCTTGTTTCAAATGGCCACAGAAATATACTCGGCATCTTCTGTCTGGGGCATCTATGCAGAAATTTTGGCATAAAGACCATCTCGCCTTTTTTCTTTTAAGATTTATTTATTTATTTATGGTTGCCCTGGATCTTCATTGCTGCTCACAAGCTTTCTCTAGTTGAAGCGAGCAGGAGCTACTTTCTGGTTGCAACCTGCAGGCTCAGTAGTTGTGGCACACTGGCTTAGTTGCCCCACAGCATGTGAGATCCTCCTGGACCAGAGATTGAACCCATGTTCCCTGCATTGGCAGGTGGATTCCTAATCACTGGGCAACCAGGGAGCCCTCAAGACCATTTCCTGAGTAAGAGGAGAAACTCCTCTGTAGACTTGAGAAGTGGGTTGTCATCCTCACCAGTCAAGCACCTCTTCTTAAGAACTGATACAATCAGGAATACCTGGAGGAATGTTGTTTAGGGATATTAAAATCCATAATAGTCACCAAAATCTCCAACTAAGTCTAGTTCCAGAAGAGCTTTATTTGTGAGTATCATTAGCCAACATTAAAATCTGTGCTCTAAAATTTATCAGATAATCTCATATATTGTTTAATATGATCATTACAAAAACCCTGTGAAGTAGAGTCATCCCAGTGATCTCTGTTTTGCAACTATGGGATATGAGCAAAGGGAGATTAGGTGATTTGCCAGTGATCACATAGCGTGAACCCATAGAGGATACAGGGATTGTTGTGAATATCTTTTAATTTTTAAAAAGCCTATTATAGTCATTTTATTAGGGGTTCAGAAACATGCATATGTTTACTCCAACATCTTCAACCTCTTTCCTGTTATGATTTGCTGTATATTTAAGTGTGTGTGTGTGTGTGTGTGACTGTACTGAGGAAGTAGTAGAGGTTTGTCACAGATTAGATAGATGATAGATATAGATAGACAGATACTTTCTATAACACAGCTCTCTGAATTCAGGGTAATGCATATCATTACAGAAAATGTGAGCAGAAAGTACAAAGAAGAAAAGAAGAATCATCTTTCATCACTGTTGTGTCTTTTCTTTTTAAGTTTAAAACTAACTATGAGAAGAGGAGCTTTAGAGTGCCCATCCAGCCCAATGAAACACTCATGGGCGCCGTGATCAACAATGTTTCAGAGGCCATGGAGACTCTGACGAGGATCACAGAAGAGTTAGTCCCAGTCCCAGGGTCTGTGAACGGAGTCAACGCCCTGGGACTAGTTGTCTTCTCCATGTGCTTCGGATTTGTGATTGGAAACATGAAGGAGCAGGGCCAGGCCCTGCGAGAGTTCTTTGATTCTCTCAACGAAGCCATCATGAGACTGGTAGCAGTGATCATGTGGTATGTATTTCCATTTGCTCTGTATGCTCTATAGAAGATGCTTATTGCCATCAACTTGTGTTCTGTTCTGAGGAAGATGCCACCAGGCAGAATGGCCAATTGCAAAGATTTCATCCGGGTAAGCATCAGAAAATCAGTGACTTTCTGGGCTGACAGTAGCCTTGAACGTATCTGTGAACCTCTCTTCATTAGTTTGCTTCCTTGGTTTTGAAAGATATCAACTCCTTTATTCCAGTGTTGATGGCATCCCATTGCACATTCCTCTTTTATAACTAATTAGCTATTCATTCAATACATATTTTTTATTATCTCCTGTATCAGTTCAGTTCTATTCAGTCACTCTGTTGTGTCTGACTCTTTGCAACCCCATGAATCACAGCACGCCAGGCCTCCCTGTCCATGACCAACTCCTGGAGTTCACTCAGACTCAACGTCCATTGAGTCGGTGATGCCATCCAGCCATCTCATCCTCGGTCGTCCCCTTTTCCTCCTGCCCCCAATCCCTCCCAGCATCAGAGTCTTTTCCAATGAGTCAACTCTTCTCATGAGGTGGCCAAAGTACTGGAGTTTCAGCTTTAGCATCATTCCTTCCAAAGAATACCCAGGGCTGATCTCCTTTAGAATGGACTGGTTGGATCTCCTTGCAGTCCAAGGGACTCTCAGGAGTCTTCTCCAACACCACAGTTCAAAAGCATCAATTCTTCGGCGCTCAGCTTTCTTCACAGTCCAAATCTCATATCCATNTACTGGAATTTCAGCTTTAGCATCATTCCTTCCAAAGAAATCCCAGGGCTGATCTCCTTCAGAATGGATGCCTAACTTGAGCTTTTTTGATATTTAGTATTATTAACTTTATATGATATATTTTAGGATATTATGGCTTAATATTTTATTAGTAAAAATCAAACATATGAAAGTTTCTATATTTTCCCTTAAAATTAAAAACCAACTGTCTCACAATCCATTGCATAGAGTAAAACAAATCTACAATGACACATTTCACAAAAAATGACCCTAATCATTTGTATCTGGGAGCCTAGAAGTTACTACTAAATATTTGATGAGTATCAGTATGCTCATTTACCCCTAAACAAATTAACTGAGCATTTTCTCACAGACAAATATGTTAAAATAAAATAAAATAAAAGATTTTTATTTGAGCAGTGTATTTTTTTGAACTGAATCTTCATGTTTTCTTTCAATATTTTATTAATATTGCTTTTCCTGTTGTCTGTTATGATCTAAATATATTTATTATTATTATATTTTTATGTGTTTTAGGTTCACAAATACCTTATTTTTAAAAGACAAAACACAACTCTTAAAGTATAGATATTTTGGGTTTTGGATGCTATTATGGTATGTACAGATGAATACAAATATACTTTAATATCTTGGTACCTATAGTTATTTAATATGGTGCCTATAGTTATTTCCTTTAGGAGTCTAAACTGTGCTCTGTATATTTTTATTTCCATCTTCATGCATTGTTCCATTTTTCTGTTTAAGAGTGATTGTATGAAATAAACTAAAGGAGCATTCAACTCTATTTGTGTATGAATATATAAATAATATTTTACATAATATAAACAAAATATTTTAGTGAGCCTGCTATGTGCAAGTCCCTGTAAGAGTTTTTAAGGAGGGAAAATAAAATCATCTTTAATATATATATCATATATGAATAAAATGTANTGTGTATGAATATATAAATAATATTTTACATAATATAAACAAAATATTTTAGTGAGCCTGCTATGTGCAAGTCCCTGTAAGAGTTTTTAAGGAGGGAAAATAAAATCATCTTTAATATATATATCATATATGAATAAAATATAATTAATAAAAATTTTAATTTCTGCATATCTTATATATTGGAAATGGAGATAAATTGCTAGGCCTGCTTCTTGCCAAATCAGCTACAACCAGCTTTAAGAATGTTTCATACAATTCTTTAATGCCTTTATTTTTAGCACCCTACGGATTTCAAGGAGCTTTGAAATTCAATGACTCATCTAACTCATACACCTTTATGAAAGAAAGCAGGCGGAAACAGAAACAGATTCAGGGTTGTAAAGTGACTTGTTTGGGGCCAAAACAGTAACAAGTGTCTGGGAATTTCCTTTTGACTTTGACTCTAAGCTCAGATCTTTTTTCATGATAACTTGAATTCTTTTTTCAGAAATACATTGATTATACTGGAAATGAAACTGTTGGTGGTTGCCTGGGGCCACTTTTCATTACTCTCTCTGGCATCTTTGTTCCCCAGTAGAGAGGACATTGACATACTTGATGGGCCATGTATCCACACACAGGAGTTCAAGTTTCAGATTTAATGTTTTCTCACACTGATATGGAGAATTTGGACAAGAGTCGATTTCTCTGGTCCTGTTTCCCACACATTGAAATGAAGAACTGTGCAACTAAATGTTTGTTCGAATCCACTCCAGCCAGATTATTCTGTTCTAGGAACTGGTTGTTTCTATTCTCTATTACAGAATTGAACTTAGCAACAAAATGTTGGATCTTATTTGTCAGCAAAGAGCTTCCCAGTCATGCCTAACTCTTTATTTCTGTATATTCCATTATGCAAATAAATATCTAAAGTGTACTTGATAAAATGATAAACCTTCAGTTTAGAGAGGAGGCCTCAAAGGGAGAAAAACCGTTTATATAATAACAATGTTTATATATACTGGAGGACATCTTTAAACACATGAAATTATTATAAAAATCAATGCTTACCTTCTCTACAAACACTACTTCCCAACATTAAATAGGATAAGTCATTTATCATTTATTTAGGAAAAGCTAATATGGCAGAGTTACTGACTTTTGTAAATTTGAGATTAAAAATTCCCCAGATCTTGCAAAGTGTTTTCAGCATCTTGAATTGCTAGCCTTTTGAACAAGAATGCTGCTTTTCAAAATGTCCTCAGCCTGATATATTATTATATGACATATCAAATTGAGTTATATCATGTAATAAAACATATTGAGAAAGATACATTATTTTGAAGTACAGCAGACTCCCCTTATCTGAAGTTTCATCCATGATTTGTTAACCCACAGTCATTTGAGTCCCAAAAATATGAAATGAAAAATTCCAGAAATAATAATTCATATATTTTAAATTGCACATCATTGTTAGTAGCATGGGGCTTCCCAGGTGGTGCTAGTGGAAAAGAATCTGCCTGCCAATGCAGGAGACTTGGGGAGATCCTCTGGGAGAGAAAATGGCACTTTACTCCAATATTCTAGCCTGGAAAATTCAGTGGGTAGGGGAATCTGGCAGGCTACAGTCAATGGGGCTGCAAAAAGTCAGACATGACTGACTGAGCAGTGAATATCATGATGAAATCTCATGCTGGCCCACCAGATGTGGATCATCCTTTTGTCTAACATATCCTGCTCACTAGTCACTTAGTAGTATCTTCATTATCAGATCTACTGCTTGGTATCACAGTGCTTGTGATCAAGTCACCCTTATTTTTTACTTAACGGCCACGGTACAAAAGTAGTGATGCTGGCAATTTATGCCAAAGAGAAGTCATCAAGTGTTTCCTTTAAGTGAAAATTCTTGACTTAATGAGATTAAAACAAAAAATTCACATGCTGAGATTGCTAAGATGTTTAATAAGAACAGATCTTCCATCTGTGAAATTGTGATGAAGGAAAAAGAAATCCATGCACCTCAAACTGCAAAGTAATAGCTACAGTACATAAATGCTCAGTTAAGATGGAAAAGGCATTACACTTATGCAATAGATATTTTGAAAGAGGGAGAGACCACATTCACATTTATTACAGTGTATTATTATAATTGTTCTATTTTATTGGTAATTTTTGTTGTCAACCTCTTACTGTGCCTAATTTATACACTAAACTTTACCATAGGTATGTACATTTAGGAGAAAACATAATATATATAAGATTTTGTGCTATTCTCACTTTCAGCATCCACTGTGGGTTCTGTAATGTATTTTATCAGAAGTCTACTATAGTGGTCTTCCAAAACTTAGAAGAAAGCATGTCTTAAAAAAGATACAGATGTACATATCTAAAATATCCTCACTTGCATTTTTTTGATAGAAAATAATCAATGTGCCCTAAGTATATAAGTAAATCATATGTAAATTTAGGCTGGTTGTTTCTATTCTCTATTACAGAATTGAACTTTATCAGGCTTTTTAAGACATTCCTTATTGAGAATTGCCTGCACAAAACTTTGAAAAATATAAGATTTTGGTAGGGAACATTTTGAAAATTGAGTGTTTAGAAGAAAGTGTCATCACTTCTTCACAACAGATATACCTTGTCAACAAGGATTAGTTTTCATTCCTTGCTTGACAGCAAGTTAATCCTGTCTGCCTTTTCAGTGCAGACGAGTTCCATCTGAAGCCAATGAGGAAATATATAAGCTTGCAATCACAGGAGATTTAGACATGATGACAAGTTATTTGCCTTAATTTCTAATCTAACTAAGAAGCTTTGTCTCTGATTAGATTTTTATTTTAAGTGAGGCCAGTATGTAGCAAAAATTATAAACCCCCCTGTATCAGTTTAAAATTCCTATTGTTTGAATGTACATTTACAGTGTACATTGCCAAACTTTAGGTTTCTTAGAGACTGTTACCAACACTAAGATTTAAGGACACAAGTGTAGAAATTTTGAAAATTATTTCAAGAAATATAAAGAAATATTGAAGTAGTTTTGAACTCTTGAGAATATGTTACAGAATAAAGCAAATATTTAAGTAGTTTGTTATGTAGTTTAAAAATTCAAGAAATTGTACTATCTGAGGGGAAAGTAGAAAGGTTCTTACCACTTAAGTATTTCCTCAAATCGTTACTAGTCTTGGTAACTCTCAGTTCAGTTCAGTTCAGTCACTCGGTTGTGTCCAACCCTTTGCAACACCATGGGCTGCAGCACACCAGGCTTCCCTGTCCATCACCAACTCCCGGAGCTTGCTCAAACTATGTCCATTGAGTTTGCGATGCCATCCAACTGTCTCATCCTCTGTCATCCCCTTCTCCTCCTGCCTTCAATCTTTCTCGGCATCAGGGTCTTTTCAAATGAGTCAGATCTTCGCATCAGGTGGCCAAAGTATTGGAGTTCCAGCTTCAGTATCAGTCCTTCCAATGAATATTCAGGACTGATTTCCTTTAGGATGGACCGGTTGGATTTCCTTGCAGTTCAAGTGACTCTCAAGAGTCTTCTCCAACACCACAGTTCAAAAGCATCAATTCTTTGGTNTGGTTCAAGCATGACACCTTCCTGCAGGATCCTCATATGGTGATGAGAAAGCTCTCTGGGCTTTCTTCCTGTTGCTGCTGCTGCTAAGTCGCTTCAGTCGTGTCCAACTCTGTGCGACCCCATAGATGGCAGCCTGCCAGGTTCCTCCATCCCTGGGATTCTCCAGGCAAGAATATTGGAGTGGATTGCCATTTCCTTCTCTGGGCTCTCTTCCTATAAAGGCACTAATCTCATTCAAGAGGACTCCACCCTAAAGACCTAATCACCTCCCAAAGGCCCCACCTCCTAAGATCATCACATTAGGGATTAGGATTTCAATATAGTTTGAGGGGGGAACAAACATTCTGTCCATAACTCTGAATGGATGCCTTATGAGACCCAGGCTTGATGACATATTTCTCACTCCAGGTCAGCCTACCAGAAATGCAATATCCTCCTAAGTAACTCATGGCTCCTTAGGTACTAGTGGGCTACCCTATACTGGGGAAGCTCAGAAATTGAGGCTACTAGGAATGAGGAGATTAAATAAAGGCATGACAAACTGTGGACGAGGAATGTCATCAGTAGAAATGGGTGTAACAATAACAATACTTCTTCTGGTCCCAGTTGATAGGTCTTATTTGGTTGTGAATGAACACTGAGTGGAATATGAACTTGAAAAATGTTGAGTAGACCTTCCAAAAACACACACACATTGAGGGCCAGCCTTGTTCATTCACATGGATAGAAATGCAATGGCGATGGCTCAGGTTTCACAGCCATGGAGGGGAGGTCAGGCAGCAAGCCTCACGTGCTGATGTTCAGTGATTTGTGTGGGTAGGCATTTGGGCTACATTCTCTTAAGCTACTATACCTGCCCTCGGCTTGGGCACAGGTGTCATAGACATCATGTGGGATGGGGGTCAAACAGAAGTCCTCAAACACCACATTTAGGTTTGAACAGGCCACAGAGGCCAGACAGGGGCATGGATGCTTGGATATAAGCTAAGTCTTTGGGGTAGAACACCTCTGGTTCAGATGAGGATACAGCTTTCCATTCCCACTGAGGGGTGACTGAAGGTTCTGGGTCTTTTAGTACCACTCTGCCTAGAGGTTACCTGTCACTGATAACACACTGTTAATCATAACTGGGTCTGAATGATTATGCAGCATCTGACCCAGAATTTCACAGCTCAGTAATCAACTCCATCCCCCTCTCTTTCAGTATTCTCATATCTGGAACAGCAGAAAACTCCTACATGGAGGTTCTGAGCACCTAGTATAAATGGCAGGCAAAGCTGAACACCTGAATAAACCAGATGTCCAATTATCCTGACAGAGTCTTTTGCTGAGCAGAGATTTTTAACTTTAATTAAGCCCAGCTTATTGATTCTTTCTTTCAGAGGTGTGCCTTTGGTATTGCATCAAAAAGGTCATTGCCAAACTGAGGGCATCTAAATCTTCTCCAATGTTATCTTATAGGAGTTTTATAGTTTTACATTTCATATTTAGGTCTGTGGTCCATTTGAGTAAATTTTTGTTCTTTCCCTTCTGAGGGAGTCAGTGATTGGGGTGGACAAGTTGGACATGTGAGAGGAACCTGGTAAATACTAGACATCCTAGGAACTTTTGGATTGTCCCTGAGGACTCTTGTTCTAGAACTGCCAGCACTTTGTGGGTACAACACAGGCACATTGCTGAAACCAGAGTCCAAGGATTCTAGAATGTACCCCTCTTGGGGTTGCATGGAGACTGCTGGTATAAGTTATCCAAGACCATGTGTAAGGGTGGGTGGAGTGCTGGACTGTACAGGACTGGGTTGGGGAAATGAATGAGGATTCAACTATGCAACAACCCTTCTGCCCAGCAGAGATTTTTACTGCTAGCAGATGGCTGGGGCACTCACAGGCCAATTGATATGGCTTATTGGAACCTGGCAGGGACACGTCTGGAAGTCTATCTTCCACACGCTGCCAGGTACGGCTGAGGTGCTCAGGCCTCAGAGCACAGCTCTAGAAGGCCCTGGAGCTGAGGAACGATGGGGTATATGATATCCCCATCATCCAAGGTGACAACCTCAGATGATAGCCACGTTGAAGCTGCAGGGACCCTGGCCAAAGTGGGCTCCAGAGACAAGAGAGAGAGGCTAAGAAATCTCTGACACAGCTGATGCCTCTATTCGTACAGAGCCTTGGTTTCAAACTTGAAAGGAATGTATACTCTTAACAGCGGGGCAAACTTACAGGCCTTGGGCCCCATGCCAATCACGTGTTTGGCATGTGGTTCCTATGTCTTTGTATCTGAAAAGACACCCTTGGCAGATGGCACATTCTGGGAAATGATGTGATGGGGAAGCGGTGGGCATGGTGGTGCCACAGGGCCATGCAGGAAAACGGACATGAAGTCATCAGTGACAGTTTTAAGGTCTCTACCAAGTGAAAAACAACCTACTAGAGTACTGCCTCTTAAAAAGATCCACTGCCACCCTTCACATTGCCAGGATGACACGAGTCCTTCCCTTTAAGGTCTGTGGTCCACCCGAGTTAATCCTTGTCCTTTTCCTTCCGAGGGGGTCAGTGATTGGGGCGGACAGGTTGGGCATGCGAGAGGAACTTGGTAAATACTAGACATCCTAGGCTAAGTCCCATGGCCATGACCCACTCATGATAGGAGCATGGGCTCAGGCTCCTGGGACCCCAGGGGTGGGGCACTTCCAGAGTGAGCAGCACACACATGAGCTGTTCCTCTGACTTTTTTTTTTAAAGGACAAACAAACAAAGGAAGAGAACATAATGGAAGCATGTTTTTCAACCCAAGAAACTAGAGACTGATTTTTACCTTCTGAACCAAGTAGACACTCGTAGCTCTCTCAGCAGCCACTTTATCCAGACTGGATCCCTCAGGAACAAAGTAAGTGACATCAGCAATGTGCACGCCCACTTCAAAGTTGCCTGTAAATGCACAAGAAGGTTGATCAGCCTGGAGATGAAGGCCAGGGTGACCCCTCCTGGGAATCTACCCCGAGAAGGCAGGTTGCTCTCCGAGGTCAGGGGGTGTAGAGCCCAGGCTCCCGCCTTCAGGCTCTCCACTGACCCTCTGGGGTGTGCACTAGGATTACTTTCCTCACTGTAGTCCAACAGATGAGATTTTTTAAATCCTGAATAGACAACACTAACCATTTTTACAAGATGTTTACCACTGCTAAAGTTTTCTTTGTCTTTGAGTAAACATCAGTACACTTGCAGAAGACCCATTTTGGATGATGAATGAATCCACAGCTCACCAGAAGGAATTAGTCCCTAAAGCCTCTTCAGTCTATGCCAGCCTTCACTCAGCCCCAGGGCTGGCCTTCCTGCCTGATTTCACCCTTCTCCCCCACCCCCACGCTCCACACTGCTGCTAACACCCATCAGAACCACAGGTCCAGTGATGTCGAGTCTCTTACTCATGCCCTTGCACGGGCTCGCCTCAATCCACCTTGCCAGCCTTATGGCTCATCTTCCACGCACTCTCTACGCAGACGCCGTGGGAAACCTCTTCCCATTCCCAGAACATATCTTACCTCATCCCATTTGGATGCTTGCTTGGCTCATGCTTTTTCTGACACTTAGGATAATAACTGCAACAGGATTTGCCCACCCAAATCCTTCTCACCATGTAAAGGTCGATGGGGACAGAATCCCAGAACAAGACAAGATGCTCTGACCTGTTTCCCCCACCTGCACTGCTACAGAACCTAACCCATAGCTGAAGATGCTTCTTGTGGTCTTTTCAGAGCTATCATCACCCCCAGACTCCACTGTGCGTCTTGACTGGCTCCTGTGCTCGCACTCTGCCCCTCCAGTGAAGGCTCCAGGGAGGCAGTGCCTTCAGTGTCCAGTCCAACGCTGTAGGCCCAGTGCCTAGAAGAACACCTGACATGGTGAAAGTGAAAGTGAAGTCACTCAGTCATGTCTGACTCTTTGTGACCCCATGAACTATAGCCTACCACGCTCCTTCGTCCATGGAATTTTCCAGACAAGAGTACTGGAGTGGATTGTCATTTCCTTCTCCAGGGGATCTTCCCAACCCAGGGATCGAACGTGGGTCTCCCGCATTGTAGGCAGACGCTTTTACCATCTGAGCCACTGGGAAAGTCATGGTAGGCACTCAATAAATACTTCCTGAGTGAATGAATCAACAATTAGTGTGTGTGCCTGTTGTCTTTCCTGTTCTGGTAAAAGACCTACTTTCTTTCCCTTTTAGAATTGCCTGTTCCCTCCCTGGTGAAGTTGTTTTTTCAGCAGGTCCCGCCTGCTCTATCAGTTCTACCAGAGACCTGGTCCAAGGACTCAGGCTGGTGGGAACTGCATCAAAGTGGGCTAGTTAGGGTATACATTTAGGATTTACTCTTGAACATCCTCTACATCATCTATCGGATATACTGTATGTGATTATACACATACACACCAACATGTACATGTGAGAATGCACATAATGGACAGAATATGGAAAAGAGCACACCTGGGAAGTAGCCCTTGGCTTGGAGACAGTGAGCCGCATGGGCACTGATGATACAGGCACAGAGGGGAACTGCTTACCATTTAAATATGTGCTTGACGGAATTCCACTATACGCCATTCCGGTTCATATCAACTGGTCTAGGCACAGGCATGTGACCCAAGTAGATTTACTCTGAGCCTGTTTTTTTTTTTTTTTAATTAACTTATTTTTTATTGACAGATAATTGCTTTACAGAATTCTGCTGTTTTCTATCAAACCTCAGCCATAGGTATACATATATCCCCTCCCTTTTGAAACTCCCCCTCATCTCCCTCCCCATCCCACCGGTCTAGATTGATACAGAGCCCCTGTTTGAGTTTCCTGAGCCATACAGCAAATTCCTGTTGGCTATCTATGNCAGCCATAGGTATACATATATCCCCTCCCTTTTGAAACTCCCCCTCATCTCCCTCCCCATCCCACCGGTCTAGATTGATACAGAGCCCCTGTTTGAGTTTCCTGAGCCATACAGCAAATTCCTGTTGGCTATCTATGTTACATACGGTAATGTAAGTTTCCATGTTACTCTTTCCATACATCTCCCCTCTCCCCATGTCCATAAGTCTATTCTTTAGGCCTGAGCCTGTTTTCAGGGGTTGATATGGACTTCAGAAAAGAGGGTCTCTCTCCCCAGACTCTTGACAATAAGTCTGGAGCTGTCAAGGAAACACCTTTGCCCCATAATTATGCCAACAGAGAAAACAACAGGGCTGAGAATCACAGGGAGACGCACAATGGCCTTGTTTGGACTTGAGGGCACAGCTGAACATGAAACCAGCCTACCTGTAGACTTGGAAGTTCACTTGTTGATCAATTTCCTTTTGGTTATGACTCACTAAAATAACCATGCCTGATAGCCAAGCTGACTCAGAGGCACTCACTAACATGTCACCACTTTTTCTTCTGCTTACCTGGATAATCAGTCTTAAGGTATCTCACATTTTAGCTGCCAACTATGTAGCTACTTCAGTTCAGTTCAGTTGCTCAGTCATGCCCAACTCTTTGTGACCCTATGAACTGCAACACGCCAGGCTTCCCTGTCCATCACCAACTCCCGGAGCTTGCTCAAACTCATTTCCTTTGTGTTGGTGATGCCATCCAACCATCTCATCCTCTGTTGTCCCCTTCTCCTTCTGCCCTCAATCCTTCCCAGCATCAGGGTCTTTTCCAATGAGTCAGTTCTTTGCATCAGGTGGCCAAAGTATTGGAGCTTGAGCTTGAGCTTCAGCATCAATCCTTCCAATAAATATTCAGGTTGATTTCCTTGAGGATTGAAGGGTTTGATCTCCTTGCTGTTGTAGCTATTTACTGTTCCCTTATTTCTTTTTCACTGGGGGAGGATTTTTCCCTCAATTTTTNGTATTGGAGCTTGAGCTTGAGCTTCAGCATCAATCCTTCCAATAAATATTCAGGTTGATTTCCTTGAGGATTGAAGGGTTTGATCTCCTTGCTGTTGTAGCTATTTACTGTTCCCTTATTTCTTTTTCACTGGGGGAGGATTTTTCCCTCAATTTTTTAAAATGGAAAAGTGTTTAAACTTGGGGTAGTTAAAATAAGAAGTTCAGGGAAAAAACAGAATTTAAGATTCCCCACTCTCATCTGTCTCACACTCGGGGCCCACCCTCCTACAGGGCAGCATCAGGTTTTTCCACCCAGTCTTGTCACATTAATACTTTAGGGGAAACCCAAATCCATCTAAGAAATATTGGCCAGAACAGGCCTATTTCCCACAGAGGAAGGGGCTGTCTGGAAGGCTGAGGAAAACCAGTGTGGCTCAAAGTTCAGCCGCTTCCCAGTGTGAGCTTCGCAGCTGTGTTTTTGGGTCACCAGGAACAGAGAGACCTGCCTGCAAAGATCGAGGAACTCAGCCCGGAGAGAACGTGGCCAAGCGTCTCAGACGGCTCAACTCCCCATTTCCGTATTACCAGTATCTAAAACCAACACTGGGAGAAGGTAAAATAAAGTGTCTTCTTTTGAAGTCAGAGTTGTAATATACTGGCCTACCAGGTAAATATTGACTAAAGGAAAAGAGAGAGGCTTATTACATCATGATATAAACCATAATTTTAAATTCAGTCTGTGTGCTATTACTACACATGAACTTTCTGTCCTTAGTCAAAATTGACAAACTGACAAAGAGCTCATTACAGGAGATAAAACATGTGGGGGGCCAATCAAAACAGATTTGAGAGGCTTAAATTTCTCTCGGGATTCCCAGAAGAGCCTCTAAAACCAGCAAAGAGGAGCTCTCTTATTTTCTCCTTTGGACCTTTTTTTATGGAAACCCTAAGTAAATATTTTATTACATATATTTACATAATGTGAACTTGCAGAACTCTTGAATTTTTATTCTATGAAAGAGAAAATACAAACCCAAAAGGTTATGTAGTATATGCTGCCAAAACATCTAGGACCAATTCGATGTTTNTTTGGAGCCCCCAAAAATAAAGTCTGACACTGTGTCCACTGTTTCCCCATCTATTTCCCATGAAGTGATGTATACCAAGCATTTAATGCAAGGCACTATGGATATAGCACTGAGGAAAACAAAGATATCCTAGATCTTACATTTTTTTAATTCTTTTCCATTATAGTTTATTATAAAATATTGCATATAGTTTCCTGAGCTATACAGTAGGAATTTGTTCAGATCTTATATTCTTAAACAAATCAACCATATGCTTGGAGTCACAAGTGCTATGGAGAAAAAATAAAAGAAAACATGAGATTTTATTTTATATAATATCATGTGGTATGATAAAAAAAAATAACTGAGGAGGAGGCTTAAAATTTGCCTTGGTTGGGACAGAAAGGCCTCTGAAAAGATGGATGACATTTTTTGCTGAGCTCTGAATGACCAGGAGAAGCTAGCTATACAAAGTGGTGAGAAGCACATTCCCAGGAGAAGGAAAAGCAAAGGCCAAGACCCCTGAGCCATCAGAAAAACTGAGCTCTCCTCTCCTCCACTTCAGTCCTAAGAAGGAAGTGTAAATGGCCCTTCTGCAGCTAGCGTGAGGGACTCATGGGAAGTGTTATAGAAAACCAAGCCACAATTTGTAACAAAACTTCCTTCAAAGAAAGTTGAGAGCAGGAAACAAAGGAAAAGACTAAATCCACAGAAGAACATTGACCTTGGAAAAGTAAGCTCTCCCCAGCAGGGAAGAACCCAGTGATCGGTTTAGACCTCCTGTGAGGGTTGCTTTCTTTTTATCCTTTAATAAATTCAGACTCCCTCTTGGCACCTGAGGCAGGAAGGCATCCATTTCTAAGAAAAGCACTCACCAACGTGATTAAAAATATCCTTAGTTTTTATTGCCACCGAATCCCAGAGAATCCATTTTTCAGGAGTTTGTACAAGATGGATATGAAGTTGGAAACACAAAGATGTCTCCACAGGCATCCCCGTTGAAATGCTGGGGGCCCTCCTTGGAAACCTTGGCAGGGCTGAAAGTGGACATTGATCTTCATATTATTAAAATGCCTCTACCTTTCACCTCTTTTATGAAAGAAGTCTATTCAAAGGCTGCTGAATGAACCTCACATGTAGCTTTTCTAGCTGTACATTTCGCCTGCACATTCAACATTGAGTTATTACATTTCTGAAAACAGGTACTCTTATACTTTTCTGGCCTGTGTTTTTAAAGGGCTTTTAAAAGAACCATTGTATTTTTCAATATGAAAGAAGTCCTCCACAGTTCCCAACAGACCCTTCTCCTGAAGGGTGATCAACTTCTCTGTTTACGGTAATGGGAGTTGGGTTGTAGTTTACAGCATACGTCGGACAAAGAGAGTTGAAAGCCAGGCAGCACAGCCTGATTCAGTGTATACAATCCATTTTATGTCTCCGATGTTAATTCTTGCTCAGATGTAGAGCAAGATCTAGAAGAAGGATTGCAAATAGTAGCAGCCTGTGTATAATAATTGCTTAACTAGAGCACTTACAACGTGATTGTGGAGGTACATACATGCATGTTATTAACTTTGATAGCTGTGAATTTATTTTACGATTGCCTTCTACTCATCGCAAATGGTGTTGGTTTTTCATTTGCACTATAACATATAATTTCCTCTTATAGTACATTTATTTAAGTAAAAAAAAAAATATCATGTATGTAATATTATAGCAAGGTTGTAATATAGGAAAAACCAATAAAAGTGGCCCTTGATAAAGAGAGTTGACTACAAATCTAAAATACTGAAATGGCATGGTATAATCTTGCTTTAACTTGAGAATTAGTCTCTGATGTGAGAAATGCTGCCCCCTCTGCCCTGCCCAGAAGTCTGGAAATTGGTTCAGTAGATTCTGACTGTTCAGGGTATTTAGCAGGGGAACAGGAGGTGGTGGGGAGTGCTCGGAGAGTGGATGGCATCTGAGGACTCCCAAAGCAACTGAAGTATTTAGGGGAAAAAAGAGGTAAGTAACAAAACCTCTGAACCTACCATTTTTCTTGGCTTTGGAGGAAAAAAAAAAAACTGTGACCTAAGAAATTCTGAGTGAGAGGAAAGCCCAAAGTACTATTTATATTTAAATTTATATTTTAAAAAAGGAAAGAAGGAAGTTCATAATTTCTGCAAGCCCTCATAGTATCCTGGGCAGAAAAGTTTGGACATCAACTCTCATTGACTTTTTCTTATCACTTGGTAATTTCTGTGGAATAGTTTGTTGGAAATCAGACTTCCAACTGTGCATGTGTTGCTTCTACATAGGTACGCCCCTCTGGGCATACTCTTCCTGATTGCAGGGAAAATTGTGGAGATGGAAGACATGGGAGTAATCGGGGGACAGCTGGCCATGTACACAGTGACAGTCATCGTGGGCTTGCTCATCCATGCCGTCATTGTCCTACCCCTCCTCTACTTCCTGGTAACGCGGAAAAACCCCTGGGTTTTCATCGGAGGATTGCTGCAAGCGCTCATCACGGCTCTGGGGACTTCCTCCAGGTATAGATATATCCATGGCTTATTACTATCAGAAAATATATTTCAAATCTTACTTTGAACCAGAACCTTCAGACTGGAGCAGCAGGGTATATTTTTTTCCAGATTTTAAATGTCTAGATGCATGAATTGGCTTTTTCGACTCTGATGCTACTCGGACTGATTTGGGATTTAAGGAATGGCTGGATATACACACTTTTAGGGGAAAAATAGAAATCAACTATCCTTTCCTGCCCACTCTCATCTCCCTTGTCCAGTTGCCATTTACCTGAGATGGCAGAGCGTCGGCACAGGCTCTTCTTGCCGTGATTGGAGAGTAATCACAAGCGATGCCTCATGGAGGAACCTAGAAGCAGAAGAGCTGTCCATGATGCAGGGAAGGGACCCACTGTTCCTAATCCTGCTCCCCTATTTATAGCAGTGCTGACTTAGTTCCCTTTAATTTAGAATATGGGAGAGGAAGGAACTCTCTGTCCAAAGTACTAAAACAGACAGGCACAAAAGTGGGACCAACTTCCTAAGGGTTGTTGCAAGAAGCAAATGAGGTAAGCCATGCTTCAC
Organism: Neotragus pygmaeus; assembly: GCA_006410875.1. Lineage (NCBI taxonomy): Eukaryota > Metazoa > Chordata > Mammalia > Artiodactyla > Bovidae > Neotragus > Neotragus pygmaeus. The sequence continues at coordinate 1,186,580 of SJYV01024612.1, read as the reverse complement.
ATGTCACAATGGTCAACTGACATGTCCCGTTTTACTGTGCTCAGCTCCGCCACCCTACCCATCACCTTCAAGTGCCTGGAAGAGAACAATGGCGTGGACAAACGCGTTACCAGATTCGTGCTTCCAGTAGGGGCCACCATCAACATGGATGGGACCGCCCTCTATGAGGCCTTGGCTGCCATTTTCATTGCTCAAGTTAACAACTTTGAACTGAACTTTGGACAGATTATTACAATCAGGTACAAGGAATATTCTACATGACATTTTCTTAAGAATGCCTTTAAATGATGAGCTAGTGATCAGGGCCACCCAGATGAGGGTAACACCCAGGATTACACAAGCTCTGGTCCCTTACTCTATAGAACATTCGGTGCTATACAAGGGGGACAGTGTAAGGGAACCGTGAACAGTCTCTTCCACAGACTTTGAATCCACTTTATATCTACTCATAAAACATTTTCACATTGTCACATAAGCCTATCAAATAGATATTTAACAAACTGAGTTCCAGACGGGTTATGTGCCTTACAAATGAAATTCACATCACCTCTGTAAAAAATACTGGTAGTGCTACAGAACTTTGTTCATAAATCATTTTGCTTTTGAATTCATAAATTTGATTTTTTTTTTCTGACCACAGGAGCCGTACAAGTTCAGTATCCCTTACAATCCTCTGCTTGGATAGGGGAATTATTAGAAATAAATTGTTATTATAACTGTACAGTATTTTAGACCTTACAGAATACTTTCAGGTACATGAGGAAGTATTCTATAACATCATAGGGGAAAGGCCAAAATAATTTTTTGGCCAACCCAGTATCTAGGTACAAGGTTCTTTATTTAGAAAAGGCTGTAATAGTAGGACCAGCTCTCGAAGGGTTGTTGCAAGAAGCAAATGAGGTAAGCCATGCTTCACATATAAGGAGGCACATAATAGGCATTTGATAAGTATTAGTTAATATGCTTATTAACTCAATGGGTTTTTTTAACAATCTCATTTACATTTTTCTAAAGTGTGTCCTTAATTTGGCAAGTCAGACAGCACCACTGTGCATGTTTTATAGGGTCTGCTCTCTATTTGGGGAGATTTAAACAAAGGTTTTCTGTTTGGGGACTTCCTCTAACAGCATCACAGCCACGGCTGCCAGTATTGGGGCAGCTGGGATTCCTCAGGCAGGCCTGGTCACCATGGTCATCGTGCTGACATCTGTGGGCCTGCCCACCGACGACATCACACTCATCATCGCAGTGGACTGGTTCTTGTGAGTACACTCGGACTGCATCATCGGGCTTGCCATCACGGGGGCCCCTCTGTCATCTTAGGACACCAGGCAGCCTGGCACCCCTGCCAAAGGGCTCCAGGAAGAGGCTGAGCTTGGCTTGTAATTATTGTGCTCCCTGCCTGATCGCGGCGGCTATCTGGAGCCTGAGTCCCAGACTCTATGCACACTCACCCCCTTATCAGCCCACAGGGCACATCTGGCTGTTACACTTCTCACTCCATAAAGCCATTTGGGGATTGGGAAACCCACTGTCTGCAAAGTCAACATAAATCAGCGAAGTCAGTTCTGAATTGCACAACACGTCCCCATGGCGGCCGGGACAGAAGTGTGGGCCTCCCAGGCTGGCTCAGACTTTCTCCTTGTGCTTCCCATTCCAATGGCGTAATACAGGGCAGATGTTCCCATCTGATCCCCACAGGGAGCAAGGCGTCCCCAAAGACAGTGGAAAGAAAGCTGGCGTCATTAAGTGGAACTGATTTTTGGCTCTGGGGAAAATTCCAAGAACAGTACCCTAGACCCTAACCTCTAGGCCCATCCCTCTGCCCTTTCCCCCTCACCCTTCCTACTGACACGTTCCACTCCTCTTCTTTCCCTTCCACTTACAGAATTTCTCCCCAGGGTGCCCAGGTTGAAAGCCTAGAAGGACGCAGTAGGTGCTAGAGTCTACACAGATGCTGTGAGCTAGATCCAATGACCTCGGAAGCTCAGTGTGCTCAAGGCACTATAAGGTGGGGGAGGGGGGTAATTAACTGAAGCGTGAGATCCACAGTCACTTGGATCTGGGCTTGTGCCCTGCCCCTGTGTGATCCTGGGAGATTACCCAGCCACCCTAGTTTCCTCCTCTGTAAAATGAAGACAGGAATGTCTTCAGTGGTGCTATGAGGATTAAATGCAGTGGTACGTAGGAAGCATTCAGCCCACTATCTGCCCCACAGTCCTACTCGATTCATGTGAAGACTTAAAGCGTAAACCGGTGATTCTCAAAGGTTTTAGTCTCAACCGCTTTACATTTAAAAAATTGAGGACTCCCAAAACTTTTTTATCTGTATGGGTCATATCAATATCCATCATGTTAGAAACATTTTTTTAATTTTTAAATGTTAAATACATTTAAAGATTACAAGAATAAATTCATTACATGTTAACATAGATAACGTTTTTCTGAAAAAATACCATCTTCCAAACCAAAAATTTAGGGAGAAGAATGACACCATTTTACATCCTTGAAACTCTCCTGAAAATCTAGTTTAATACAAGACTAACTGCTTCTGCCTTCAACCTCTTTTGTTATCTTTTGTGTTATGTTGTAGTATTCTAGAAACTCTACTAGATACACATTCATGAGAAAGTGAGATGGAAAGGGGAAAATAATATCTTGGCATTATTATGAAAATTGTTTTTGCCTTAGGGACCCCCAGGGTCTCTAGAGTCCAGTTTGAGACCTTCTGGTAAAAGGAAGGGAAGAGAACCAAAGATTAATTTTGAATAGAGGGAGACAGGGAAGTGGAACTTAAGAGATGCCCCCAGTGACTTAGCTGGCTAGTTCGGAACATGAGCTGAAAGCTCCTGACGTTTCCTGGAGCCTCGCTTTTCACTCCTCCGTTCTCTTCCCCAGGGACCGCCTTCGCACCACCACCAACGTGTTGGGAGACTCTCTGGGAGCCGGCATTGTTGAACACTTGTCACGACATGAACTGAAGAACCGGGATGTCGAAATGGGTAACTCAGTGATTGAAGAGAATGAAATGAAGAAGCCATATCAGCTGATTTCCCAGGAAAGCGAAATTGAAAAATCCATGGACAGTGAGACCAAGATGTAGACTAACACAAAGAAATGCTTCCTTGAGCTCCAGGTGTTCGAAAACCATTATACAATGTTTCCATCTCATTACAACTCATTCTCGCCAGTAAGCCCCCTACCTCCCTTCTCCTCCCTGCCCTGACAGGATTGGGATGTATTCATCCAAAATCAAGGGAGGATTTTGCCGTGGCCAAAATGTATAGTTTTCATCCCAGCCTTGAAAATTTTAAGTCATTTCGTGTTAGTCTTATCTAATAAGGTACTGAGATCAAAAATAGTCCTGATCAGATCTTACAAGTTTCTGTGGCACACAATCCTGTAAATGTGATAGATCTTATAATTTAAAGACTCAAATACTCAGCTAAAATCGTGGTTTTAAATCACCATTCAGAATGGAAAAATCCAGGATCAAAACAAAACAAATTGGTCAGCAATGGGTTATTAGTTGGATATTAAGAGGGTTGTTTTTTTTCCCCCTTTCTCCTATGATTTGTGTCCTTATTTTATTAGTAGCAGGACAATATTAATACACACGTAGCACCGAGCTGTAAGGAGGCATGTAAAGAGAAATTTCCATGTGGCCATGGGGAAGTTATGAAGTCTTATCTCTAGGCCTCAGTGTTCCCATCTATAAAATGAGCAATTTCCTTAGATGCCTTTATGATTGATTCCAGTCCAAACATCAGGTGGCACCATGAAAGAACATCTCCTCCAATTCCCCTCAGAATGTTCTGTAGCAAGGATCATTCCATGGAGCATGGGACTTTCAAAGCAGACATTCATTGCGAATGAACGTTTCTAAATAGTTGGGGGATGACTATGTGGTTTACGAGGTCCTGTGTCCAAAATGTCAGTTACACGTCACCAGACTGGAGGCATTCCAGGAGTGGAGTTGTTCATGAAACTCTGCTTAGTTCTTCCCAAGAGGGGACGTATTCCTTTCTTTCTTCCCAAATTTAAGGGACTCTTCTGGGAAGGATGTCTCCTACCACTCCTTAACTGACCATAGACTTCTAGAAAATAAAAAGTAAGACAATCAGTTAGCAAGGGTGCTTACCTGTCTTACTTTGGAACACTAAAGAGCCAGCCAGGAAAGAATGGAGCATGGTTGACATTATAAACAGAGGATTTTAAAACACCAAGATGATAAGTCATCTTTAAGGAAAAGGTGTTTTTTTAAAAAAATCTGAAACACGTTTTCTCTTCAATTCAAAAATCATTCCCTAAGGAAGTCTTCAGATTAAAATATAAGGTCACTTCTTATATTTTAAACAAGTCAAATGAATGAGCTCTGTATCTACTAGAGGTCCCAGAGTCAGGTGGGTGGTCTCTTATTTGAAAAGGTTTTTGACTCTCATCAAAAGTTCTCAGAACGAGTAAAACAAGATATTTCTTTGTGTTGGAACAAAAATCTTAAGCTGGAGTGGTGTTTGATTTGATTATGTTTGTGTCCATGAGAGAAATGGTAGAAGATGAATCAGTATGAAGCCATGTCAGCATGGTTCCAAGAAAAAAAAAAAAAGACTTTGGGGCATTAGTTTCAGGCAAGGCAGCTACCAGGTTTAGAGGAGATTTTTTTTTTTTCCCCTGTAAGGAATATGCAGTCAAAGATGTGAAGTGGGAGCTGTCAGACAATACCAACTGTGTTTGAGTTTCTGACTGAAAATGGTGAAGAATGGACTTAATTATGCTAACAGATTGAAAATCTAGACATACATCCTCTGATACACAATTAGAGATATTTTTATATAGATCGCAAGCATTACATGTGTACAAAAGGTAACATTAGGCTGTGGTGGAATAACCGTTTAATGTCAAGACTCTATTTGGGAAATACACTACAAAACTTAATGTATTATCCGTGGCTGTCATGACACCAGTAGAGCAAAAATTAATCATGTCAAATTAACTCTGTTACACAGTGTGATCTTTTTTAATACTAACTGTCTCTTGTGGAAAGCAGATCCTCTGAGATGACCCTATCGCCAGCCCATCACAGGCTCTGCATATCACTTGTACCCAGTGTGGACTGAGAAGCGTTACTTTGTAGATGTATTTTCAATAAAGAAAAAAATTAGTTTTACATATTATCTTTGCATGTTGTTATTATTCTTCTCCCTGAAGGAAAATAAACTCTTCATTCAAGGAAGTATTTCAGTGAGGTCAGGATAATGCTGGGAAGGATGCCTGGCCGTTTTTTGGTTTGTTTGCTTTTTTTTTCTTTTTTTAGATTTTACTAAGTAAAATCTTGGAAGGCCCAGCTAGGGAACCCAAATACAAGAAAAGCAGAAAGGACATACTCTCCCTGCCCAACTCCTAAAACTGAAGCTGGAAACAGGAGGAGGTGAGGGAAGCATTTTGCTTTAACAGCCTGCGTTTGCTTCTTCGTTTCAGATTCAGATTTCTGCAATAGAGTGAATCATTTCCATGTTGGGATTAATTAGAAAAGTGTAATGCCACCAGTGGTTCTTCCAAAAAAAAGTAATTTCCTGTCTGACCTTCAAATTAGGTAGATTTATCTATGTGATGACTGCTGCCATTTGTGAAAAGAGCTGAATAAGATCTCAAAGGATATTTCAGAAACAGCCAATGTGCCAGTGAACCGTTCTATTCATAAAGTATGAATTATGAGTAACTGCTTTTTTTTTTTTTTTTCTGTCATGCTTTTTAATAAAGAACTGAAAGGCAGTACCATGGAATGCCCAGATTAAAGTTGTGTCTGGAGACCTTCTAATCTAACCCTCTACCAGCAGGTGGCAGCCACCTAGAGGAGGGTCTCTTATCAGGGGTCCCCAGCCTCTGGGCCACAATAACGATATCACCTGTCAGATCAGCAGCAGCATTAGATTAGAAATAAAGTGCACAACAAATGTAAGGTGCTTAAATCATCCCAAACCATCCCACTACCACCACCCTATCNTTTTTTTTTTTTTTTTCTGTCATGCTTTTTAATAAAGAACTGAAAGGCAGTACCATGGAATGCCCAGATTAAAGTTGTGTCTGGAGACCTTCTAATCTAACCCTCTACCAGCAGGTGGCAGCCACCTAGAGGAGGGTCTCTTATCAGGGGTCCCCAGCCTCTGGGCCACAATAACGATATCACCTGTCAGATCAGCAGCAGCATTAGATTAGAAATAAAGTGCACAACAAATGTAAGGTGCTTAAATCATCCCAAACCATCCCACTACCACCACCCTATCGGTGGAAAAGTTGTCTTCCGTGAACCCTATCCCTGGTGCCTGAGAGGTTAGGGACCACTGTCCTGGATCATCCATGTGAAGACTTCAGTGAGCTCATACAGCCCTTGAAATTGTAGGGAAAGTCCTGGGCATTTGCCTTTCTGCATGGGAGCAATCTTTAGTTTCCATCAATTTCTCTAAAGGATCTTTTGACCAAAACATTTACAAATCACTGTTTGACCAGTCTTTTTACAAGGCATCTATGATGTTTGAATGGTTGGGTGGGGAAATGCCCACAGCCTGAGGGAATCAAACCAGCTCTGGCCACCCTTAGGGAATCCGCATCTGGATACAGAAGCAATCAGGAAAGTGCCACAAAAAATCCCCCCCCNGACTCTGTGTGACACCATGGACTGTACCCCACCAGGCTCCTCTGTCCATGGGGATTCTCCAGGTGAGAATATTGGAGTGGGTTGCCATGCCCTCCTCCAGAGGATCTTCCCAACCCAAGGATCAAGCCCAGGTCTGCATTGCAGGCAGGTTCTTTACCGTCTGAGACACCAGGAAAGCCCAAGAATACTGGAGTGGGTAGCCTATCCCCTGTCCAGGGGATCTTCCTGACCCATAAATCAAACCCGGGGTGTCCTGCATTGCAGGCAGATTCTTTACTAGCTGAGACACCAGGTCCTCCCCACTGCAGACCATCAGATCTGCCTGCATCTCAGGGGCCCAGAAAGGCCCCCAGCGGACTTGGAGGAACACATGAGGACACTTCCCTGTGTCTACCTGGCCCTGCAGTGGCTGACTGGTGCACAGAGGGGCTGCCCCACCAGGGTCACCTGCTCAAGCATGCCCTGCCATTGGACCCCAACCTCTGCATGGGGTTTCAGGAGCGTGTGGAAAAGCTCAGAGCCTGAGCACCAATGGCCACCATCTTCTTTCCCTGCTGGGTGAGAGAGAGACAGAGAGAGAGAGAGTGTGTGCATGCACGTGCACATGCATGTGTGTACATGTGCCAGCAAGGGGCACACCCTCTTGATGCCCAAAGTCCACACCCACCCTCAGACCAGAATTCTCTGTCTCCAGGGAGGTTCCTAAGCTCAAGAAGTCCTTGTCATGAACAAAATGCTATTTATGCAGCCCTTTGCCCATTGCTAAGATGAATTCTCTCCACATGCTGGTTCCTTTAGTCTTCGAATCAACATGTGTGCTTGTGGGGTGTCCGTGTCACAGTCAAGGAGACTGAGTCACAGGGAGCCAGTGAGGCCCCCAAGTCCGCCAGGTCTTGAGGCTGATTCAAGCCCAGCTGCTTTCAGGCCTGGTGAATGGCCCCACTAGCTTTGCTGCTTCACAGGACACAGCCTTCCAACCCAAGGACCCCTCTTGCCTGGCATGTGGCTACAGTGGGTGCCGAGGGCCCACATGGGCCCCTCCATCAGGCCAAAGTCCAACTCTCCCAGAAGTCATGTGAGCCATGTGGGCAGACTGGGAGGACAAAGCCCAGCCCTGGGCTTCATCCAGTCCAGGTCACTGACCCTCTGTCCACCCCCATGCCAGCGAGTTAAAAACAGCACAGGGCCATCGTCTCAGGATTACCCTGAGACCATCATGTCCATACCTGGAGCAGCTATAACCTGGCCCTAACCAGAGCCTTGAACATGCAGGATGTTGAACATAGACTAGAACACACTAGAATCATCCAGGTAGCTGTAAAATATCTCCTCTGCCCAGATCACACCCAGGATTACATCAGAAGCTCTGGGATAGGGCCCAGGGGGTCAGGACTTCAAACTCCAGGTGATTCCAGTTGGAACCAGGAAGCCCCATGGTCATCTTCAGTGTCCCCTCTCCTGACCTCTCCCCCTACAGCCTTCAGCAGTCCCCTGCCTGACCCTCCTTCATCTCTGCCATTAATGTAGACACTGGATTCTCCTGATGAAAAGATACCGTGAGCTCAAACATCCCTATGTTCCCTCCCTGCTGCGGAGCGAACAGTATTCTGCACACACAGCAAATCCAGTTATCTTTGCTGAGCTTGCAAAGCTGTAAGAGAGCTACAAACCTCACATTGTTTTAGCCTTAATTTTTCAGCAAGACACTCATAAGTTCACCCAGCTGCTGTCAGAGCATGGCTGTGACACCAACAGAGGCCGCCAGGTTGGTAAGACCCCAGGGACAGTGGCCAGGACACATTTCTCCCGCTCCAGCCCACATTCAGAGGTGGCATGCCACTCATCCTGGCTGTCAGGGCAAAAACTCACTTTTACATTGCCTCTTGTGTTCTTCTAGAAGTCACTAAGAAGAAAGGTTTGAAGGGAATTGTTTGGTTTTGACACACATTTTACTGCAATGTCCTTGGACCTTGCCAACTAGTTTTGTGCAGTGAGCAAGGCACATCTTTTATGATTCCCATCTGTCGTGAGCTGAATGGTGACCCCAAAGAGAACGACCGATCCCTAACCCCTGGAATCTTCAGACATGACCTCCCATGGCAAATGGGGTGATTAAATTAAGGATCCTGAGAGGAGTGGTTTTTCTGGATTATCCTGGGCATCCCTTTAGTTCTACCAGCTTGGAGGCCACCAGCTCTCCCCAGCTGAGCAAGGGGGGTTCAGGTGGTCTTGCTTTAGAAACTGCACCCAGTCTTCCCTTCCAAGGAAGGAGAGGCAAGGACATGGAGTCAGGCCCCAGGGGAGTGGAGACCTCAGTGCAGAGGCCAGTCGTTTCCCCAGGTCTGTTTCATGCCATCTCCTGACAAGTCACAGCAATTAGTTGGTGGTGAGGATGGAAAGGCTGCCAGCTCTTGTGTGTTCTCCCCAGCCTCTCTCTTGCTCGCTGAGCAGGCCATTGGCAGGCAGGACAGAGCTCCAAGACCCAGAGCCACATGGCGGTCATTCCCCCAGACCCGGACACTGAGGGGCAGGAGGGCGTGCCTTCCAACCTCTTTATCTGAATTCCCAGCACCATCAGGATGAAATTCCCACTCCTCAGTCCCCTGCGGGCTGTGCCACGACCACCTAAAGACCAAGGGCCCATAGGAAGTTCTAGAAAGACGGTGACCCTGTCTCTTCCTGTGAGAAATGCCAGCGCTTGTTGTTCTTGTTCAGCCGTTCAGTTGTGTCCAATTCTTTGTGACCCCATGGACTGCAGCATGTCAGACTTCCCTGTCCATCACCAACTCCTGGATCTTGCTCAAACTCAGGTCCATTGAGTCGGTGATGCCATCCAACCACCTCATCCTCTGTCGTCCCCTTCTCCTCTTGCCTTCAATCTTTCCCAGCATCAGGGTCTTTTCTAATGAGTCAGTTCTTCCCATCAGATGGGCAAAGTATTGCAGCTTCAGCTTCAGCATCCATCCTTCCAATGAATATTCAGGACTGATTTCATTTATGATGTTTTTGATCTCCTTGCCCAGAGCTGCCTCTGTGCTGTCTGCAGTGGGTGATGACAACACANCAGGAACCAATGTTGTTTCCTTAGCACTGTCTTCCAGAAAAACAACTTTAAACCTAATGCCGCTTGGCTCTTCATATTCACAAGGCCTGTGGGACTGTAAATGATCCCTCCATTCCAGCCATGTCCCAGTGTAGATCATCAGACAAGAATTCAAAACAGAGCCACCTTTGAAGAAAACAATGTCAAGAGGTAAACTGTAGTCACTCTGCACAGTATAAGAAAGCACAGTTCGTCCAGTTCACTGTGTATTCAGTTCATTAGCACAGGTGTGTCCTACTCTTTGCAATCCCATGGAATGCAGCACACCAGTATGTATTAAATCCACACAAATCTAAACTCACTTGAAAAATCCCCTCGCACAGGTCACAGTGGCCACTGTCTAAAAATCTACAGAGAATAGGGGCTGCAGAGGATGGAGGCAATTGTAGGGATTCTCCTACAATCTCAGTGTGGACGCAAACGGAGTTGGGAACTATCAAAACCAGCAAGCAGGTTCTTTTTTGACTAAACATTCAGAAACCACATGTCCCGACAATCCCATGTCTGGGCTCAGACCCAGAGAAAATCAGAATTCACACTGCCCCTGTGCACGTTGTTTTCAGGGCAGCTTGATTGGCAATGGCCATGAACTAGAATTGTTGCTTGCCAAAATCTTGGCTTTCTCTGCCCAGTGGAGCAAAATTAAAAACACAGAGACAGAGTTTGAAGACGATACAAAGGCGGCTTTTAATCTCAACCCAGCAGAGAGGTGAACATAGTAGGGTCATGCCTCAAGGACTGAGGACACTCCCACTCCCTGCCTATGAAGAGTCAAGAAGGTCCTCAGTGTTAAGGAGAAGAAAAGCAAACTTAGTAACAGACATTCAAAGTTATGAGCAGTTAAAATTAAAAATCTAGGAATGTTTAGGCCTGCTCACTGTTTTCTTGATCTCCTTTGTTCTCAAAAAAGGGAAAGAATAAAATACTCATTTCTCTTTTTAACTTCCTTTGCATATATCATCAGCCACTTCAGTCATGTCTAACACTTTGTGACTCCATGTACTGTAGCCGCCAGGCTTCTCTGCCATGTGATTCTCCAGGCAAGAATACTGGAGTGGGTTGCCATGGCCTTCTCCTGGGGAACTTCTTCACCAGGGACTGAACTCACGTCTCCCTCCCATGCAGGAGAGTCCCAGGGTAAGAGGCGTGTCCAGGGCACCCGGTCACTCAGCTGCAGGGAAAGAAGAGAAACACAGGGCTTCGATCATTTATTTGGCACCTTTTGTATATGAGGCTTCATACACAAAATGCAACAGGGGAAAAGGGCATGGTTCTGCCATGAAGGAGGTTACCGTCAGAGCTCGAAAAGGACACAGTGAGAGGGCTCAGCAAGATGGCGGGTGAGCACCACTAAAGAGCCACGCACAGGGGCTGTGCCAGCAACAGCTGGCCCTTGGACCGTCCTCAGCAAGGAGTCAAGGAGGGCTTCCTGGAGGAGGTGCCTTCTGAGTCCACCCAGATGTCCAGAGCTGAACCAGGGGGCGTGGGCAGACCTGAGTCCACCCTTCACCACCCTCCCCCTCCTCGACCCCCTCCTTCCCCNCTTGGTGTTTGGAGGCTTCTTGTTCCTTTTTCAGTGATGACTTGAACCGTCGGGAAACAAGCACAGGGATCTCTGGGTCTGGGGGGAGCTTGGGGGCATCCACCCGCTGGGCAGTTCAGGATCAGACTGACTCGAGGCGTGTCTGTCCCCTCAGCTGAGCCGCTGAGCTGTCCTGTCTCCCACCTGCTCCTCAGATTCATATTTAAAACAAAAGCAACCATCTCCCGTCTCCAGTTTACACAAACGCAGCCATCCTTAACAGCCCAAATGGATTAGAGCCGCTGCCTCCGCGGAGCCCACTTAGCAAAGTGTGAGACAGTCACCACACAAGGTAATTTGCAAAAGGCAGTCGCCTCTGATCAATCTGAAATAATCCTCCTGTTTATAAAACAGAACATAGGACGGGGCCCTGAGCCTGATGCCAATTACACTGGAAACGCGGTTTTCAAGTGGCGCCCGAGCCGGGGCGCCTGGCAGCCTAGGCTGCTCCCTTTCTGGGGTGACTGGAGAGTTGATCCCGTAGCAGTGGGAGCGGTTTCCAGGCTCAGGAATTAACAGCAGCACCAGACACTGCGCACCACTGCCGCCCTGCCGGCCCACGAGGCCCCACAGACGGGAGCTGGATGGGGAACTTCTGCCCCTTGTCAGCAGGCTCAGCCATCCAGAGGGCGCGCGTCCACACCCCTTCAGGGCTCCGTGGCATCGAACCTCCGACCCGCACTGTATTTCAGGTTCGATGCCCGCTCTGCAAAGGGCTCCCTTCAAGGAGCGTCAGCAGCTGCCTCGCGGGACACCCGTGTGGGGACACTAGCCCGGGGGCTGCCCGCAAGCCTCGGGTCTCCGTCCCAGCCCCGAAGCCCAGAGGAACGCAGGCGAGCACGTCTGTGCGGTGGCTTCCGGAGGGCCGGGTGGCCTCCCACGCTTGGCCAGTATGGCGGCTCTGACCCTCCGGGCCCCAGGGAGAGAGGGCTGGGCCTGCAGAGGAGGCCGGCCAGGAGGCAGGGGTGCCGAGGCGGGCGAACCCAGCCGTCCTCCCCGTGGTGGCTTCTGTCCCAGGCTTGCCCCGTGGTCATGGGATGCAAGTCCTTGCCCAGCACCTCCTCTCCCCTCGGCCAAGCTCGTGGCAGAAAGGAGACTTCCCTCATGTTTCTCCCCATACTTTCTCCTGCGCATTTCAGACTTGCAAGCAAGCTGAAAGAACGGTCACGTCAGCACCCACAGCCTTTCCTCGGCATTCAGCAGTGGTCAGCAGTGGCCTCTGTCACTCACCCACCACCTGATGAAGCTGTTGAGAGTAAGCTGCAGGCGTGAAACTCCACGTGAAGCGTGCTTTTTTAAGCGTGGGTGTTCTCTGACACTGTCCCCCGAGCACCGCTTGGATGTTATTTACCACGACTTGCACTCAGATTCCCCCTGCTCCCAGTAGCGCTCTTCAAGCTGCCGTTCCATTTCTGATCCAGACTGCAGTCAGGGAGCACTGCTGCTCTTGTGGTCACGCGTCCTTAACTGTCTTTATACTGGAACACTCTTCCCGCCTTCTGATTGTTTTATTATTGGCCTTTCCCAATATTGCAGTTTTTAAAGACGCTGGGCCAGTCGGCCCATGGAATACATCTTCATCTAGGTTTGTCTGCTGTTCCCACCAGGTCGGGTTCAGATGAAAGGTTTGGGGAGGAATGCCGCACACGTGGGTCTGTCTGCACCTCCTGTGCGTCCTGTCAGGAGCTGGACGGCCCCTTGCTGAGGCTGAGGCCCTCTGCTGAGATCGGGGCCTAGCTCGTAACTCCTCTAGGAAGGGACCCTCTCTCCTAGCTGTTGTTCAATCACTCAGTCGTGTCCAACTCTTTGTGACCCCATGGACTGCAGAACGCCAGGCCTCCCTGTCCATCACCATCTCCCAGAGTTTGCTCAAACTCATGCCCCTTGAGTTGGTGATGCCATCCAACCATCTCATCCTCTGTCTCCCTCTTCTCCTCTTGCCCTCAACCTTTCCCAGCATCAGGGTCTTTCCGAGTGTGCTCTTCGCATCCGGCGGCCAAAGTATTGGAGCTTCGCATCAGTCCTTCCAATGAATATTCAGGACTGATTTCCTTTAGGATGGACTGGTTTGATCTCCTTGCAGTCCAAGGGACTCTCAAGAGTCTTCAACACCACAGTTCAAAAGCATCAATTCTTCAGTGCTCAGCTTTCTTTATAGTCTTAACTTTCACATCCATGCATGACTGCTGGAAAAACCGTAGCTTTGAGTAGACAAACCTTTGTTGGCAAAGTCATGTCTCTGCTTTTTAATATGCTGTCTAGGTTGGTCATAGCTTTTCTTCCAAGGAGCAAGTGTCTTTTAATTTCATGGCTGCAGTCACCCTCTGCAATGATTTTGGAGCCCAAGAAAATAAAGTCTGTCACTGTTTCCACTGTTTCCCCATCTATTTGCCATGAAGGGATGGGACCGGATGCCATGATCTTAGTTTTTTAATGTTGAGTTTTAAGCCAACTTTTCCAGTCTTCTTTTTCACCTCCATCCACCTCTCCTGGGTGGTTAACCAATACTCTGGGACACACTTTGAGATGGTGAGATGCCCTGATCCCCTGAAGAGCTACCTCCCCAGACACCCCTTGTTTCAGGCCCAGTGGGGGAGCTGGTGGGTCTTTACCCGGGGAGGAGCCTCTTGCCCACCTGCACGGCCCCGAGGCTATCAGTGGTGCCCTGCAGCCATGCAGACAGTAATACGGCACCTCGTCCCATCTCATCGCGGTGGGAGCTTTTCCTGGGGCCAGGAAGCAGGACAGTGCAGGACCAGCTCGGGAGACGGGGACGTGGGGAGCGTGCTGCGCAGGCGGGGCTCTGGGGATTGGGAGGCCTGAGGTTTGGAGCTGGAGGATGGAGAGTGTCCCTGAGACAGGCTGTTCCCCCAGAGTGAGGGCCTGCCGGTGTCTCAGGAGAGGGGGCAGCTCTGAGGGGCAGAGGGGATGGTGTTGCTGTGGAAGGCTGCTGTCTGAACGGGATGCTGTCCACCAGGGCTGGGTGTGGGCCCCCGAGACTGTATCTATGGCCAGGCACTCGGGGAGGACCACACCCCTGAGGGAAACCCTCGAGATTGACGGTCCCCACACCGTCCCTTGGGGCCTGGGCACAGGCGCACAGCCTCCCTGGAGCGGTGGCCATCTAGACACGGCGCGGTTCAGAGCTGCGGTCCTTCTCGCGGTTTTGAAGGCGGCCTCTGCACACTTCCCGGCCGAGCTCCCCTCAGTCCTGCAGGAGCCTCGGAACAGTGGAGCTCCCCTGCCGTTTGACAGACCTCCTGTGGGGACGCCCCTGGGGGGCACAGCCCCTCCAGCAGGTGGCCCTCGCGCCCGGGTCACATGAGGTCTACATAGGCGCTCGTGGTCACGTGTGGCCTTAGAGCAGGGTGACCCCAGAAGGGCCCCCAGATCATGGCCTGGTTGATGCGGAGAAGCTCTGTTTGTCATTTTTACACACGTCTGCTAACCAACCAGCTTTGCAAATCGCGGTAAAATCTGGTGTCTCTGCAGTGTGCCAACAAGTTTGGCATGTGGGTAGCACCTGTCCAGACAGTTGCTTTGGGAACAAGGCTTTGGATGTCTGCTTTTGACTTTAAATAGTTTCTCTTTAGAGACGGCTGTTTAAGTCCGCTTGCAAGGTGACGGATTTAGCTGTCCTCTCTAAAAATGTATTGCATTACTTCAAAACTAAGCGGCTCCCTGGGATGCCAGGCGTGGTTGCGCCTCACACATCAGCAGAGCGTGAAAGGAAGTACTCCGAACGTGTGTGAAATTAAAATAGTGTTTACTTTTAAGGTGGGGACATAATCCGTTTTCCTTAGAAAAGTACAGAAACTGAGGTGCAGAGAGAAACATAGTTTGAAGAAAGGGTGATGCCGTCTTGTTTGAATTCACGAGTCCGGACACCTGCCCCAGAAATGATGTTCACAGCAGCCGTGGGAGCCACGTCCAGGCGCAGGGGGAGCGTCCAGGCACGGGGAAAGCGTCCAGGCGTGGTTGAATTCACGAGTCCAGACACCTGCCCCAGAAATGATGTGCACAGCGGTCGCAGGGGCCGCGTCCAGGTGCAAGAGCGTCCCCCACCCCTGCCGGCTGTTCTGCGGGAAGCAGCACTGGCCGTCGATTGGAGTTTGCCTGGTTTTGTTTGAGTTCCCGTCGGCACACTGTTGACTTAGGTTTCACGTCTGCAGTGAGCAGAGGCCCCGTCCAGCCTCCCCCGACTGGCCCATGTCTGCCCACTTCCCTCCCCTCCACCCTCTGGGCGTCACCGGGCATAGACGTCTCTCCTACCCAATGGCTCGCTGGCTTCACACACCAGCTCCTTGATCGGCTCGACCTCTGATGTGCAGCACTGAAACACGGATCGTGTCCACATGCAGATGCAGCCCAAGGCAGAGAGAAGACCCCCAGGATCCAGACAGGTTGGGAAGGGAGGCTGGTGTGGGGAGGGGTCTGCTGAGAGGCCTCAGCCTGGGAGAGTCGGCCCCAGGGTCCAGGGAAGTGGCGGAGGTGCCCACGGTCTGTCCAGGGCTCACGGCACATCCCCTAGACGGCAGCTGCCTGGGTCAGGGCCTGGCCGCCTGGTCTGCACAGGGTGCCCTGAGATCAGAGCTTGAAGTAGGGCCGAGGAGGAGAGCGAGGCGGCCGGTGCACAGGCTCTTCACGACGGCCTTGTGTGCGGGGAGCCGTGAACAGGTCATCGACTCGTCCAAAGGTGCGCCGGCGGCCCCGACGCCGTGAGGAGCAGCATGCCTTCTGGGTCCTCGTCCTGCCCTCCCTCTGCTGGGATTCTCCTCGACTCTCCCGCTCAGAGCCTGCCGTTCGCACCGCTCAGGATCTGGATGTCTGACTGATGGTTCATGAAATTCACCGAAATCCTCTGGATGAGGCAGCTGACCCCTGATCCTCCACCTCCTCCTCTGACACCAAGGTCTCTGGCTCCGACCAGCTGCTGCTGCTCTCTGGAGAGCTCACCCATAGCAGCGCTGGAGTAGACAGTGAAGTCCGTGAGCTTGTGCCCATCTCTTGGACGTGGAGCCCGAGGCTTAGAGAAGCCGGCTGCTACTCCAGGTCCCTCGGTAGGGGAACACTTCTGCCGCCTTCACCCAGGGCTTCCTAGTGGCAGGAGCAGACCGGATCTGGTTTTCTTCAGCGGGATCACACCCCTGTGAGCGTGGCCTGTCTCTCCCATCAGCTCTGAGTGAGGCTGCAGGGCCGTGTCCAGGGCGGGAGGCCCCTCCTCTCCTCCGCCGCAATCTCGCTGGGGCTGCCGCTGGCCGGCACTGTGCCGGGAATGACGGCCGTTGCCTCGGCTTGTGTGAGGCGCTGTGGTTAGTTGCTAAGTTTTTTTCTGACTCAGAAAAACAGGCTGGTCGCAGCTTTTGTCTGAATCTGGGGGAGATTAATCCAGGAAAGGAGGGCCACCAGCCCTACGTGCTTGGAGGGGGCGCCTGGCCACAAGGAATCACCCAATTTGATTTTACCTCCCTGGCGGTTTCTTTTCTCGATTTCTCTTTGAATAATGCAATTAGGGTCCCGATATGGTCCCAAGTCTTAACCTGAAATGGGCTCAGCAGGAGAAGAAGCAAGGTGGTGGAAAACTCCCGAGGAGCATGGAACCAGGTTCTAGATGCTTCCATATGCGTCCTGGCCCAAAGAGCGACTGTCAGCTCAACCCAAACGGTCTCCGCCGGGTTCCTCCCTGAGTGTCTTACCACCCTTCTTATCCCTGGGGCTGTTGGCATCATGTTAAGTGGGTTTCTGAGCCATCCGAACATGGGATGTCTCCCCCAGGGCCATCTGAACATGGGGTTCTTCTGAAAGCATCCTGAGGAAGCAGTTACCCGACCACAGTGGCAGGACACGTGGCTGTGGCCCAGGTCCCACGTGTCAGGAGGAAGACCAGTGAAAGTGAGAGCTAGTCATTCAGCCCTGTCCAACGCTTTGCTGTCCCATGGACTGTGGCCCACCAGGCTTCTCTGTGCATGGAATTTTCCGGACAGGAATACTGGGGTGGGTTGCCTTGCCCCCTCCAGGGCAATCTCCCTGACCCAGGGATTGAACCCACATCTCCTGCACTGCAGGCAGATTCTTTACCATCTGAGCCCCCATGTTAGAGGGGAGTCCTTGGCAAACTTGCTTTGGGATGCAGCATCATTCCCGCCCTACACGTCCCAAGGACAACCTGATCTCTGTGGGGAAGGACTCGACCCCAGGCTTTGTTGGAGCCCCAGGCCCGCCCTGTGCTTGGCCCAGATCTGAGCTCCTTCCTGGTCCTGTGGAAAGCGAGCCCGGTTTCTCCTGCTTCATCTGCAGGAAGGCCCAGTCCCTCGACACTGGAAGGCAGAATCAGGTTTAGGCACGCACACAGAGGGCATTCCTGACAGTCTCCTAGGAAAGGTGATTCCAGAAACCCGTGGGCTCCCTGAATGCTGCTGAGGGGAGGGGGGTTTATATTTTAGAAACGTTAGTACAGGGTTGATATTTAGATGAAAACTCGCAGCCAGCCTGCCTGCTCAGACGGCACCCTCAGACCGAGGGCAGCACCGCTTTCAGACCATGCCGTC
The DNA here is from genome assembly GCA_006410875.1 of Neotragus pygmaeus. Lineage (NCBI taxonomy): Eukaryota > Metazoa > Chordata > Mammalia > Artiodactyla > Bovidae > Neotragus > Neotragus pygmaeus. The sequence continues at coordinate 1,168,692 of SJYV01024612.1, read as the reverse complement.
CATCTGGGGAGATGCCCGTTGGCAGAATCGCTGAGACACGCACGTCTCTCTGACACTCGTGGGTCCCATGCACGGAGCTGCCTGGTGGTAACGCAGGTTCTAGAACGGGTGCAGCGACCCGTCTGCAGGGCGTCAGGGCTGCCAGGCTCCCTAAACACTGGCCTTTGCTCAGCGGTCCCACCACATCCAGGGGTGCTCCCACTGGGCTGGGTACCCCATCACTGCCTGGCCAAGATCCCGTCCCCACGGCTCCTGGCTCCCTGCAGGGCCTTCCGCCTGGGGTCCTCACTTGGAAAAGGGGACAAGCAAGGCCTCCCCATGTGGAAGGTACCCAGCTCCAGACTCATCACACTCACTTGCCAGGGTGTCCTCCCCCCTACCTGTGCCCCCGAGGCAGGACCATGCTCACCCTTGAACACCCAGGTGAGGAAGTGGACAGTGGACAAGGGACACCGAGCTCTTCCGGAGGAAGCTGTGGCCTGAGTGCCCAGACGAGCCCCCGGTGCCCGGTGTCCACCCCTGCCAGCGCTCGGCCTGGAGCTCTGCCCGGAAGCCCCTTCTGCTCTCAGGGAGCAGGAGGGGCAGGAGGACCAGGGGGCAGCTTAGCCTCCCCAGTCCTTCCCCCAGGCCCTGCCCTGGGGCCTTCCCCACGGCCTGGGCCCCAGCTATACACTGAGCTGTGGGGGCGCAGGGGGCCCCCGGGGTCCTGGCTGCCTGCCCTCGCAGCCTTCCCTTGGCCTCCCAGGCTGGATGTGAAGGCTCCCTCATCCAAAAGTGTGATTCGGAGGCTGACTTGGTATTCTCACACATTTGAGAGGATAATCCGTTTACTGGCAAACGCACGTGCATTATTCAGGATTAGTGTGACTGACTGTGACAGAAAATCCAAAATAATAGCAGCTTAAACAACTAGAAATTTATTTTCATTTCTTGGAGAAGAAAAAGTCCAGAGTCAGGCAATCCAGGAACCACCTGACATCTGAGGTGACAGAGGCCCTTCTCCTTGTATGGCTCCCACACCCTCAGCACAGGACTCCCTCCTCACGGCCCAAGGTGGCTGCCCACCTCCTACCATCAGCCCACATCCCAACATCAGTGACTGCGGAAAGCACGCACCAGGGGGTACCACCTGGAGGAAGCACTGGCCTCACCGCGGGAGTGGCCAGCAGATAGAAGCTTTATTCTGGCAGCCGTGGGTCCAGCTTTAAAGGCCGGCAGGTAGAAGCTTTATTCTGGGAGCCGTGGGTCCAGCTTTAAAGGCCATGGGTTCCAGGAAATCAAGGGGGAGTAGCAGGCATAGCATGAAAATCTGGCTTCAGTGGTGCTCTGGTGACCCTGCCCAGGCCCCCTCGCGGTCCCAGGCCATGTTACCTATGNCCAAAGATGTGGAAGTTGGGTTAGAAAGAGAAAAATTAAATGGGGAGACACATAGCATTGGCATATATTCACTACCATGTGCAAAAAAGATAGCTAGTGGGAAGCTGCTGTATAGAACAAAGAGCTTGGCTTGGTGCTCTGTGATGACCTAGAGGGTGGGATGCAGGGGTGGGAGGGAGGCTCAAAAGGGATTTTTACTATATAAATTGTGAGTATATTAACCCGATATTTTAAAGCAATTATACTCCAATAAAAACAAAGAAAGGAATTATCTCTCACACCAGTTATCTCTCATATGATCTCCTTAACTGTCCTATGTTCTTATTCTCATTTTAAAGATGAGCAAACCGACTCTGAGAAGTCAATTAACCTGCCGTACAGTGGAACCTGGATGTGTGTTTAGGTCTCTTGTTTTCAATGAGCCACAGAGCTTCCAGACTAGTGAAGGTCAAGAATTAGCAGAAGGGATATTGAAATACTTCTAGGGGAGATATGCTGGCTATGACATCAGAAAAGGAAGATGAAGCAAGGGAAAATGGGAATGACCATCTGATCTTCAGATAGCGAGCAGAGGGAGGTAACAATGTCATAGTTACGTTTATAGACTGTAGAAGAATGTTTAGAGTTAATAGCAGATTCTGCTTCAGTGTCTCATACTTACTCAACCCCTTTTGGAACTGAGTTTCAAGTTCAGGAGGAAATCGTGACTGGTGATAGAGATTGTGAATTGTCAGTATTTGGTACCCAAAGGTGTGGATGTGGCTGAGATGACTGGGATCCTGGGAAGAGGGGAAGCTCCCTGAGGACAGGACTCGGAGAAGCTTTCCCTTTTTCCCTTTTTCCTTTCCTCTGAGGCAGGAAAGGGAGAAGAAGAACAGAGGAGCCTGGGAAGAAGTCATGAGAAAGGCTAGAAGGGAAGCAGGACGTGCAGGGTTTATAGGCAGTGGCCACCAAGTCAGCCATCAGAAGGAGCCAGTGGCTAATAGCACAAGAGCAATGGCAACCACTGGCCTTGACCAGTACAAGGTCAAGGTGAGCCCAGGTTGAGGAACTCAGGCAAGTTCTGATAGTTGGGGGGCCAATGGCAATAGATTGAGGAATAAACAGAAACCATTGCTTCTCATGAAGAAGGTTGAGGGATGACCCTGTTGGAGCCAAAGTGAGCCTGGTATGAACCAAACATAGNTTGAGGAACTCAGGCAAGTTCTGATAGTTGGGGGGCCAATGGCAATAGATTGAGGAATAAACAGAAACCATTGCTTCTCATGAAGAAGGTTGAGGGATGACCCTGTTGGAGCCAAAGTGAGCCTGGTATGAACCAAACATAGATCACAGAGCCCATGAATCAGAGCCTGCTCAACCCAGAGGAGCTTTGGCTGATTAAGAGTCCATTCACCCCACACACCAGGAGACCAATCACCAGATGATCCAGCAACTCAGGAAAAAAAGCAGCAGACACATTACTCTTTGAATGGAAGATGGCTGGAGGTATTGAAAATTCCTCCTCCAAACAAATGGCTGACACGGAAGGCGCCACGTTCTCTGAGTGGCTCCGTCTAACAGGTCAGCCCGAGCTTTGAGACAATGGTCAGCGGCCATCAGTGTCTGGCTTATTCAGATGCTCCATCATTCAGAGTATATGTGGGCTCTCCCACCAGCCCCCACCTAATTGGCAGGATTAGAAATGATCTGCAGCATAATGAGTGAAACTACTGTAACTACCAGGCTATTTAAACTTATGGGTTCGGGTTGAATAGGCCGGCATCGCTGTAAGTGCAGCTGCCACTGTTACCAGTTACTAGGATGGACCAACAAAAGCCCCGATCAACCCCTCCTTTCTTCTCCCACAAAGGGAACTGAACGGGTCTCTCCTGCTTCCCATTTAATGCCTACTTTTTGCCCTGATTATAGCTTGTCCCTCCTTTTGTTAGGTTGATTTTCAATGTGTTCAGGCCATCTGGCCGTTCTTTCTTTATTTAAAAAAGAATGTATGAATTCTATGATTAAAAAAAAAAANTTGCTCTGACACCCGAGGAAACTCGCACACAGCTCACCAATCTCTCATCTTGTTTCTCACTCCTCTTGCTTTTCCCGGGCTGTGCTCTTCCCTCTGAGCGCCGACACTGCTGACTCCACACGCTGTGAGACGCGACGCTGTTACCGTCACTCACTCTAAGTACTTCATAGCATTTTTACCACGGCAATTTTCTTTTACTGATGAACAGACAACAGCTCATTACTGATTTCCAAACATACGCAGGGGCTTCTGGCTCCTTCTCTTTTTCCCGCTTTTTATTAATAATTTGTAACTTGACTGGATTACAGTAAAAAAAATTGGTGTCTGAGTGAGAAAAAGACAAACTCGTCCTGGGGGGTCCCTAGAGATAACAAGTCACAGTGGGTACTTCACTCTCGAATTCTGAAGCTCTGACTCATGCACCTCCTTCTAGGGTCTCTGATGTAACCCGATCGTGATCTCCAGAGATGGAGACCGGAAAAGGAAACCTAGCTCAGAGAGTACGCAGGGCAGGTCCTGGGCCCAAGTCGCGGCCCTCCGTCGCACACACCCACACCGAACCACTGCTTCCCAGGGGGCTTCCCGGGGGCTCACCAGCACGTCCTCTGCACCGGGGACAGTGCCCGGCGCATAGAGCCGCTCGATAAAAACTGGCGGAATGAATGAATGAATGAGTGAAACCTTTTGAGAGAAGTGGCTTTATTATCAGTGGGTGCATCTGAGCTTCATAAATCTATTTCTTAAAACACATCCTAAGGAAACAGTGAGAGGCGTCACAAGGAATCTGCCAGAAGGTCCTTGCAGGGCTTAAAGATGTTCCACTTCAACCAGCAATGAGAGATGGCGCAAATCAAGTCAGAAACATCTGCATGATGTGATACACCGCCCCACTAGATCACACTTTTAACAAATTTAGCAACTGTGTGAAGTCCAGTTTCAAACGCCGAAAAGCAGGACTCAGAATTATGCAGAGTCAGGGCATCCCACGGCAGTGCAGAGGTCAGGACTCTGTGCTTTCACACCAGAGCCTGGGTTCTGCCCCTGCTCAGGGGACTAAGATCCTGCACATCCCATGGCGAGGCCAAAGAGAAAAATTGCATATAATCAAGAGAACGAAAGGACAAGACATGGACTAGGAGAAAATATTTGCGAAACAGATATATCTAAGACAGGATTCGTACGCAAAATGTACAAAAAGCTCTGCGTGCGTGCCAAGTCGCTTCAGTCGCGTCGGACTCTTTGCAACCCCATGGAGTGCAGCCCACCATGGGATTCTCTGGGGTGGGTTGACATTTCCTCCCCCAGGGGGTCTTCCCAACCCAGGGATCAGACCAGAATCTCATGTCTCTGGCACTGGCTGGCTAGCGCCACCTAGGGAGCTCTTAAAACTCAGTAGTAAGAAAACAAACCTGAATGAAAAACAGGCCAACGATCTGAACAGACCCCTTGTAAGGAAGATCCGCAGATGGCAGCCAAGCATAGGAAAGCTGCTTCTCCTCACGTGTCTTCTTAAACACAAGAGCTACCGCTGCAGGCCTGTGGGCATGACCGGAATCCAGCACACTGGCACCACCGAATGCTGGCAAGGAGACAGCAACAGGAATCGTCACCCACGGCCGCAAGGTGCCCGGATGCAAAACGGGGCAGCCGCTCTGGAAGACACTGGTGTCTGTCTCCACGCAACACGGCAACTGTCCTCCTGGTGTTCATCAAGCGAGATGAACCTACATCACGTGAAATCCCACACTCAGACGTTCACAGCAGCTTTTGTCGCAATTGCTAAAACTTGGAAACAGCTAGTCATTCAGCCGGTGATGAATAAACGGGGTCCATCCCGACAATAGAATTTTATTAGATAATAAACAGAAATGGGCTATTAAGTCACAAGAAGACGCAGAGAGCACTTCGGGGCGAATACTAAGTGAAGGAAGCCGGTCTGAAAAGACTATGTGCTGAGACCATTGTGACCTTCTGGAAACTGTGGAGGCCGGGAAAGGGCCAGGCCACCAGGGCTGGGGGAAGGCATGGTGCAGCCAGGGTTTCTAGGGCCGAGGCGAGTCTGCAGGACGCTGTGACGATGCAGACACCCTACGGGTTTGCCTAACCTCCAGAACGTGCACCATGAGGGAGCCTTCGGGAGAGCCGTGGGCTCTGCCAGTAGTGATGGAGCAGGGCTGCTGGCCACTCCCTTGACCCGCTGGTGCTCCGAGGCCCACCTCAGCCCGAGCACATGCCACCCAGACACACCTGCACCCCAGCCTCAGCCTGCCCCAAAGCCCGCTGCCTCCACCGCCTTCCTCCAGACCTTGGGGCCAGCTGCCTGGTGCTAACGGGGCCTGGGACCCTCCCATGCCCACCAGAAGCTTGGGGACCTGGCCCAGCCCTCTCCTCCACCTCTAACTGGTCTCCACACCTCTTTATTCCATCTTCTCAGCCCCGCCCACCCCCGAGCC